>JBBPBX010035778.1:0-17250 GCA_038048925.1 Garcialebias charrua
TAAAATGACACATTGGTTTGTGTTAAATAAAAATGTTCAAAGGTAAAATCATTCCTCTTTCTTATTTTACTTAATGACATTTAACTCTTCATGTCATCCCTGAAATACTGACGCACAGAATCACAAGTCCAAGTGTGAACTGTGTCAGAGTAAACACAATGAAAACATGTACGGTATTCTCTGCAGCATTGTTCATTAAAATGACTCAACACTATTAATGTATTGTTACAGAAAATATACGCACACTTGATGATTTTGTAAACCATTGCATTAGGTAATACATTCAGCAAGTACTTTTACTTTAATACTTTAAGTATTTTTAAAAGCAAGTACTTATTTACTTTTACTTAAGTAAAAACATTAATATGGTACTTCTACTTTTACTAGAGTACATTTTGTCTGTTTATTTGTACTTTTACTTAAGTACAGTGTTTGAGTACTTTCTCCACCACTGGCGTTATTTATTTGGAATCAATGATGTTGGTCTGTTAGCAAAATATCTCATGACCCTCTGGACAGATTTTGAAAAATCTTTCAAGAAATAATAAACAGATGTTTCTTTACTGCTGATTAACTTTTGAGTACAATTGAATTGAAGATGGCTGCAGCAGGCAATTGAAATAAGCCAAACTCAAAAATTGTTATAATTCAGTTAATTTTACAGATATGGAGTTAAGTGATTGTTTGTTTAAAGTTATTTTATATATTATTTTAAATAATGGGGTGATATAAGATTTTTTTCTTCTTTCTGCACTCTTTTCATTCAATGTTTTATTTTTGATTAATTTGTTTTATTTTGTCTCTTTTAAATGAATGAATAAATAAATTAAATAAAATGTTAAATGGCTTTACATCTGCTAAGTTCATGGCATAAACCAACACAGACATGTTCCTGTTTTTAGTGTTTACATGGCTTTATATTGTAGCTGTTATGATATGATGCGCAGCCACGGACCTCCAGGGGGAAGCTGACAGCAGCTGCCCGGAAACAGAGCGCCATTCCCGGCTTGAAAAAGAAAAACACACCGCTGAAGCCCCGGAGCTCGAATGTCCGGCGTAAAACTAAATTGACCGCGGTTTAATGTGACACAGATGTGTTTACTGTATATAGCTCTGCAGACATTGAACGTTGTTGTCTTGCGGTGTTTAAATACTTCCACACAGCGGACACATGTTACTTTGTTACGATGAAAAGTCGGCTAGCTGCTAGGCTAGCTAACATGTTACTCACCAGTGTCAGATCTTGAAACAGAAACAAGTGTCCAGCTCCATGTAAACAGTGATCCATAACCAATTGTGACCAGCTCCATGTAAAGAATCCATAAACAAACGACCCGCTTTTTGAAAACGATGCCAAAACAAACCCAACTGAGTACTCAGTCAGCTCCTCACGCTGCAGCTGGCTGCAAACTATGACATGGATTTCCTGAATGTGAGGCGGGTCGTATTACTCTGGGATCATGAGACACGCCTCCGTTCAGGAAATCCATTCCATAGTTTGAAGCCAACGTGCATCATGGATCAGAAAATATCGGCAGGTTGGATCAAAAATCTGATAAATTATGCTGGTATCGGATGGTTTCCGCTTCTTGCTCAGAGCGCGGGCCAGAGGGAGGGCCAGGCTCCGTGATACACGGGCACGGGCCCGTGTCCAGAACCGCCAGTGTGACATGCGACGCACAGGGGCCTTGTCTCTTTGAAAAACCATCCAGGAACTAAGCCAAAAAAAACCAACTCGTAGCATACATTATATGGCTTATTTAAACGCTAGAATAACCTAACCTGCAGTGTTTTACTTTCCTCAAATTATCTGCCTCAGCAGCATAAACACCCGTTTTAGCTCGTTGTTAGCTTAGCTTTTAGCAACAGCAGGTTTTGTTCATTCAAGTAACAGAGCTAAAACAGCTAGCAAATAAAGAAAACAGAACCGATACCTTCAACTTCCAACTGAATGTCCAGTCGTCGTCCAGAGTCAGACCAGTCGACGTCTAATAAAAAGCAAGTTTTACGAGCGCTGAGTCCGAGACCGAGACAACAGCTTCTTGTCCCAGCAGCAGATGAACAGGATATAGCTACATTTGAACGAAGCGCGCGAAGCGTTGATTGGTTGGATATGATCACATGCTACTTCCCTCGATAAACAAGAGTGGCGTTGATTGGTTAGGACAAAGTTCACATGCAACCTGATAAGCAAGAGTGGCGTTGATTGGTTGGGACATACATGATCACGTTCTACCCCCAATCCAATCATAACGCATGAAGACCACAAATAGAAAAAGGGCAGAAAACAAACAACTTCACGTTTCACGTACGCCTGGAGTAACGCAGAATAAAATTGAATAATGATAATAATAATGATGATAATAATAATACCCTGATGCATGCTCAATAATAATAATAACAATATACTATATATATATATATATATATATATATATATATATATATATATATATATATATATATATATATATATATATATATATATATATAGACAATATAAAAAAACAGCTCGAGCTGTTTCAAAAAACTGACAAAACGTTTAAAACAGAAAAATAAACCAGTGTGAAAATACTTTGTGTAGAAACTGGCAGATGGCAAAGGGAACGTTTGTTGAACGTTCTAAGAACGTTAGGTTAGAACGTTATATCTAGGTTTGTTCAAACGTTAGTCAAAACCTTCAAAGAACGTTCTAAGAACGTTGTGATCTAACAGAACCATGTAAGAACCATACCAGAACGTTAGTTAACGTTCTCTGTTACTTGGGCTTATTGCTTGTTTTTGAAGAGTCAGACGAAGACTTTTTAACATGGAGGGTGAACTTATGGATGTTTCTCAGGGCCTACGCGACGCGTCTGTATTTAAAAATAGAATTTCGCCACATTAGCACTCTTCAAAATGGCGTCCGCGACGGCCAAAGAAGCCAGGATTTTACAACAAAACACGGTAAAACAATTATTTCTTTGCTGAGAAAAAATATATTTCATAGCTGACGTTATAGCACAAGTTTTTCTGAGCTTGAGAGTTTCACGAAATGGTCAAATCTGCTGGATTTAAAAAAGTAGTTCACCATTAGGACTCTTCAAAATGGCGTCCGCAAGGCAGCAAACTTACATACTCAGGGAATCACAAGGAACTCAGGAGACAGAGGCAACAGGAGGAGACAATGCCAGGACAATGATAAACACAGAGATACAGACTTATTTTTGATTTGATTTGATGTTCATTCATTCATTTTAAAAGAACAATACAAAACAGTTTCATCAGATACAAGGATGAATAGACTTTTAGCTGAATGGATGGATGGATGATCTTTAACAAGTTCTAAAATCATTAAAATTTAACCTCAGCTTGTGCCTCTGACCCAACAGAACCTCCTTCAGCAGCAGAATCCTCTGTGGTTCTCTGACTTCATCAGTCTGCAGGACTTCATCAGTCTCTCTCCTGGTTCTGGAGGAGTTCTGACCCACTCTTCTTTCCATTGTTGCTTCAGTTCTTTGAGGTTTCTGCTCAGCTCTCTGAAGGTTTCAGGTTCAGGTTCTGGACTCTGACTGGGCCGTTGATTTGATTTGATGTTTATTCATTCATTTTAAAAGAACAATACAAAACAGTTTCATCAGATAGAAGAATACAAGTAGGATAAAATGAAAGGAGCAGAAAGAAGATGAAATCTTATTATATCTGCCCCTTATTTATTTCACAGTTTGTTCAAACAATGATAACCTTCAAACTACATCACAAAATGAATAAATCTACTAATTTATCTAACTGTAATACTGTACACAAACACACTAAGCTACATCATATATAGTTTTTGAGCAAGTCCTTTTCGACCTTTTTCTTAAATGTATACATTGGGCAGCACGGTGGCACAACTGGTAGAGCTGCTGCCTCTCAGCGAGAAGGTTGCCGGTTCAAATCCCGGTCCGGGGCCTTTCTGGGTGGAGTTTGCATGTTCTCCCCGTGCATGCGTGGGTTTCCTCCGGGTACTCCGGTTTCCTCCCACAGACCAAAAAACATGCTTGTTAGGCTGATTGGTGACTCTAAATTGACCCTAGGTGTGAGTGTGAGAGTGGATGGTTGTTTGGTGTGAGTGAGACAGGTCCCTCTTGTAAATGAGTCCCCGTGACTCAACGAGGCTAGCCTGTATAAATAAAGGTTGAATGAATGAATGAATTGATTTTGCATTTTTAACATCACTCTCCAGAACATTCCACAATCCAACTCCCTGAATTGAGGTAGACCGTCCCTTTAAGCTGGTTCTGAATTGTGGTTTGATGAATATCTGTCCCTTTAAGATTGTAATAACTTTGTCTAAATTTCTTTGGATATTTAAAGGTAATGTGTTATTATGAGCCCTATACATAACTGATAAAATACTATATTCTACCAATTCCTGGAATTTCAATAAATTTAGCTGAAGAAACAAGGTGTTTGATGGGTGACTGAAATGTTTTCTGGTGATTACTCTTACAGCTCTCTTTTGTAAAATAAAAACAGGCTTTGTAATTGTTTTGCACGCTTTTCCCCAAACCTCAATACAATAGATTAAATGTGGAACAATGATTGTGTTATACAACATATACAGAGCTTTATCAATTAAAAAATCCCTGACTTTATATACAGGTACATGAACACACAGCATGACAATCACAAACACCTGGACAACAAAATGGAGGAGATAAGCAAGACAATTAACAGAGAGACCAGGGAGTGTAGGGATGGGGACCCACCACCTGAGAGCAACATGCTTACAACTGTTATCTTGAAGTTCTAGGGTGTAGAGAGCCACAGAAACGGTTATGGTAGGCCGGATTTGGCCCACGGGCCTTGAGTTTGACACATGCGATCTAGTGGTACTAAAAGTAACAAAAGAAGAAAAAAAAACAGCCAAATATGTCAGCAGTTTAGCTAACAGACTTTGGAATGGGTACATTTTGTCCTTGTCAAACCTGTTGAAGAGAACCAAACTAAATACTCTGAAACTCAAACAACTTACTGTATAACAGTTCATGCACCGCTAGTTGGCAGTGTAGTGCAAATATTGCATAACTTGCTGCTACCAATTGTTGAATTTAATTAGCGGATTAGAATTAGCTTCCCCTAATTTTCATAAGACATTAGTGCTTTTGAAATTGCGGACCTAAATAAATTAATTAGTGCTTTAGAAATAGCGGAACTAATTTTTGGATTAGCGTTGCCCACCACTGTTAGAGAGGACAGACTGAGATGGTTTGGACATGTCCAGAGGAGGGACAGTGGGTATATTGGTAGAAGGATGTTAGAAATGCAGCTGCCAGGAACAAGACAAAGAGGAGATACTGTATATGGATGCAGTTAGAGAGGACATGGAGGTAGTTGGAGTGAGGACAGAGGATGCAGAGGACAGAGTGAGGTGGACGAGGATGACTCGCTGTGGCGACCCCTGAAGAGGGAAAAGCCGAAAGAAGAAGAAGAAGAACTTACTTTTCTATATACCGTATATATGAATGCTTCTGTTCAGTGCCCTGAGATGACTTCTGTTGTGACTTGGTGCTAAACTGAATTGAAACTTGTCCAACATGTGCTATTAGGTTTTGGTGCAAGAAAACTGAGTGAAAAAACTGCCAAAATCTAAATAGAAACTTGAGAAATCTGACCTATTATTATTATTATTATTATTATTATTATTAATGAAAACTCCTTGAAAGTTGGTCTGGTTCAGTAGAAGAAATCATGAAGAGGTTAGCGATGTTACTGTGTATCTGATTGACATTTAATAGTCCAGGACAGTGGTTGTCCATCCTGGTTCTGGAGGGCCACCATCCCATTATCATTTATGGGATTGTCTTGTATTGTTTCTTTTGTAAAAAAAAAAAAAAAGAACAAATTTAATAAACATAAACATTAAACATATTTAAACCAGGTGTGCTGGAGAAGAGAAACATCTAAAACATGCAGTATGGTCTGCATGTTTTAGATGTTTCTCTTCTCCAGCACACCTGGTTTAAATATGTTTATGTTTATTAAATTTGTTCATTTTTTTTTACAAAAGAAACAATACAAGACAATCCCATAAATGATAATGTACAAAATGAGTGACAGAATGACAAAAAAATAAGTGAACAACAGACTTCTGAAGACTTGCTGAAGAGCAAAAACTACTTTCAGTACCTCAGTAGATCCATTCAGCCTGCCCCTTGTTGATTCTGGATCCTTCAGTGACTGAAGAGTCCCAGTCTGGATGAGCAGACTTTTCCACAGGTGGTGGTCGTTGGACATCTGGGTTGATCAGGATTGGCTGCAAGTTGTTTTTGTTTTTCTTTGAGGTGTTTGCTTTTTTGTTTCTTGAACTAGTCAATTCCCTAATGAATGGATGTCCTCCAGTGTGGTCAGTCCACAGCATGCTCTTCTCCACTGGTCCAATCAATGCTCCATCACTGTGTCTTTGAAGCGTTTCTTTTGACCTCAACTTGTTCTTTTCCATAGTTAGAAATAGAAGATCTGTTTGGGAAGGGGACTGTCCATTGAAGTTTTTTTTTGAGGATGATGGATTTCATATGGGTCTTTTTGTTTTCATTAAGGACACTGTTTAGTCCTCCCAGCTTGAAACAAAGTCCATGAAGACACCGGTGTAGTATGGGTTCGTTTTAACATGGAGATGTCATTGCACATCAGCAAACACACGATCCTTGACATCTCTCCAAGGTGGCTCCAATGGCAGGAGGGTCCAAGACTTTTGGAACTTGAAAAGATGCTGCAGACTTCATCCACCTGGTCTGCCACTGAGGTCTTCAGATGTCTCTGTCTGGAACACCACCATCATCCTTACCCCTTTGGGTGGTCCTACAAGGATCTTATGCTTCTGACAGCACCACCAAATGGTTCATTGGATCATGCAAGCCTCATCACCTCACCAAGGTTTTGATCCCTCCTGAGGGATAGACACCAGTGCTATTACCTGCAATGATCCAGTTATAAATCTACTGTATTGCGTTTTTGTTGGGATCATTTCTGTCTAAAGTTATACAGGTAAGACAATTCATGAGAGTTTGTAGGAGGCATAGTCAAATACCGTATATGGCTATATATAGATGTAAATATTTATAGTGAAAGTTCATTGGTTGTACACAGACCGTTCATTAATTCCTTTTGTTCCAAGCTCTCTTCCTCTCTTTTCCTTTTGTTGCCTTCCTTTTGGTTGAAGTCCCATCTTTTTGCTAATGTTATAAATAAATACACCTTCGTCACTGTGGCCTCTGTTACAACTCCCTTCCATTTGTAGAATGCATCACCACGTTTCACAGTGTCCTTGATAGTATCTATAACACTGTATCTAAGAAAATGGCAACCAAGCTTTCTAGAACCATCCACAAGTTCCCAATATTGCAGCATCTTGACTAATCGGTCCACAGGCAGGCGTGCAACGTGTCCAACCTAATCTATTTCTCATAAGTGTGATCTCAATGTCCTCAGACATGGTACGGTCTAGATAGAACTTCATTTGTAATATGATTATCCTATTTGATTTTAAAAATTGATCTATTACGGTGTTGATGAGTGGTTCTTAGACTTTTGATATGATGGTGGTAAAGTGTCAAAGCCTCGCTTCCATACAACATCAGTGGTATCACACTGATTATACACTTTATTTTTATTAAATTTATTCATTTTAAAATACAACACACACAAAAAATAATCACAATTTTGACAATACAATATCAAGAAATAAAATGGAGGCAGAATGAAGAAAAAATCTTATGATATCGTCCCCCATTTTTCAAACAGTTAGTTCAAACAGACAAAATAAAATCATCAAACAAGTAACAGAATAGAAAATAAATCATAATTGTCAAATTACAAAATGACAAGCAAGAAACTAATTCATTTAAGTTTAGTTTCTGTTGTTAAACTCAGCCTGAGTCTGCAGCACGGGAGGCAGCGTGGATGTGCACAGTAATCTTCTTATTGAACTTGCAGTCACCGCTGACAAAGCTTCCAAGATATTTCAAGTGACCCACTTTGGTCAACTTTTGCCCATTGATGTAAAAGTCAGGTTGTTCTCCCTCAGCTGTAAAATGAGCTCTTAAAAACAAGTTACGGTACTTATGCATCATTTTAGTCTAAGAATTTATAATTTATTTGTGATAAAGTGTTAACACAGTACTGTATTTGTTGACTTGACTCTGCTTTTACTATTAAAGATGAAGCAATGAACCCTGGTATCAAAAAGATGGAGGCCATGATTCTGGAGTGTGTTCAGCTGGACAGGGAGATCAACCACTTTGTTGACATCGTACAAGAAGTCACTCAGGTACTGTGGGGCAGCAGTCCGTACGATTAATGAAGCGCACGTTAAAACATTTGATGCAGTGCTCGGTGGACTGCCTCCTCTGTGCTTTCTGTTCTTGCATTTCTTACGGCGCCCGTTAAACATTTAGTTGAGGTCAAAGCGTGTTTAAAAGCAGCGTTTGTGTCTTTGTGCAGGTTGCTCCTCAGCAGCCAGAGGCCATGTTCAGCCTGTCTGCCAGAGTGAAGGAGCAGTTCACGCAAAGAGTCGCTCAACTGTCCGACGCCGAGCTGCACAATCACCCGAAAATGGCTGCCTTCAAGGACAGCATCAAGAACTCTCTTCAGCAAGGTAAGCCTGAGGAATGACCAGACTGGGTGCACAAATCAAACCAGTTTGTTTCCCAGCTTCAGTGATGGAAACACGTGGTGGACAACTGGAGCCACAAGAACCTCACGAGCACGACTGAAACGTTGACTCTGTTTCAAGCCTGTGTCGGCGAATAAAGTTTAGAAAGGACTGGTCAAGAGTAGGTTTTGTTCATTTGTACAAAATAACAATCACCTCTGCATTACATGTTAAAAATATATTTTTAGACACTTAAAATACAACAAAGTTCTTTGGTAAACAAGTGAAACGTTAAAAAACAACAACAGCAATTTGTATGTGTGTCAGCGTGGATGATCTTATTGCTGTAAAACACCCGTGTTCAGAAACACTACAAATAGTTGTCATTATGAGACCTGTTTAAAACAGAAAACTACAATTCAGTTATTAAAACATGAATTGTAGGTTAAGGAAACACTACATTTGGTGGAATAAGATCAAGTACTGTATTTTCTGCCATACACGTCGCACTGCTTTATAAGTTGCATCAGTCTAAATATGTCTTATAAAGTGGAAAAATCCATAAACATGTTGCTTTGCCGTATACGTCACATCTATTATACATCGCCGCTGACAACCTGGAAATGTGGGCCGGTGTTGTGCCAAAAATCAATGGGCTGCCAAATGGTGGCCGTGGGAGCGTGCACGAGAGGACTTTAACAAGAATTAAATTAAATTTAACAAGATTAACGCTTAAAAATAATTATTTGTTTGCTCGAAATTATAGTAAATGTGCATCTCAGTCTAATGTTTGCTTAATAAATGCACTTCGATGGTCAAATCAGCTGCATTTCAAAAGTCGATACGCTGAAGTAAACACGTGCACACGACGAGTCGCTGTGCAAATTTAACAAGATAAATACCTAAAAACAGATAAATACCTAAAAACTTTTTTTTTTGCTAGAAATTATATTAAAGGTGTGTCTCAGTCTAGCATTTGCTTAATAAATGCACTTAATAGTCAAATTAGCTGCATTTTGCCAGGGCGGTGCAGCTGGTTTGACTTGCTCCAAGCAGCGAGCAGAACGAAGGTGGGGGTATTATGGCAAGCCGATTGTGTCATTAATAGCTGGTGAAGATTCTCAGTCATCCAGGTCAGGACATGGTAAATTCAAAAAAGTAAAAAAAAAAGTATAATAAATAAAGTCCAGTTGTTTTAGTCTTTAACTTTTTTGAATTAGTCATAGCCACGCTTACCTATTACATGATACAACGGCATGCCTTACTGCTACTACTACTCTGCGAACATCAAGTGGCTGAAAGTGGTACTGCTCAATTTCTTTTCCCAGTCAGAATGAATGGAAACGATCATATCTCAGCCAAAACATGGCTTATAAATATGGAAAAACAATCCATAAATGCGTCGTTTCAGCTTATAAGTCACATGGCATGTAAATGATGCAAAGAACTGTGACTTATAGACAGAAAAATATGGTAGACTAGATACCAAACTTTGGTCACTGTGCAGCACACAGGTCTGTTCTGCACATTTTACCACTTGTACAAACTTTTGTTACTACATATAGATTTATTGATTATCTACAGATCTGTAGTTCTCCTTTGCCCTGAGGGAATATAAACCTGGAATATACAAAACCAAACCTTTAGAAATACACGCTGATGCAGCAGTCATACTAGATTTACTTTCTCCTTTCAATTAATATTAAAAGCTACCCTGATGCATGCTTAATAATCCAGGTAGAAAAATCTAAAAAGCTAAGTCTGGTCCTCTGGACATTCAAAAAACAAAACAAAAAAACTGTAGAAACGTTTCGTCTTTCGTCCGAAAGACTTCCTCAGTCTGAGGTGCTGTATTCAGCTCAGTCTGTGCAGCACACAGGTGCTTTGTTTTGTTTTTTGAATGTCCAGAGGACCAGACTTAGCTTTTTTAGAATATTAAAAGTTGTCTATATATTTGTCAAATATGTGAACTGCTATTTCAAGGAATCAAGGAATCAAGGAGGTTTATTAACATTGCATCAATTTTCACCGATTACAACGTAATTATGTAGTTGCAGGCATCCAGAAGAGAAAATGAGTGCAAAAGCTGCAGCAAAACAAAGCACATTACATGTTTTATCAACACACGATATGTTTTATCAACACACGACATGTTTATTCAACACATTGATATGCTCTTAGCGCGGCCAGGCCCAATCTGTCCCCAGATGAAGGTCAAAAGCAGGAAAAACAGGCAGAAACACTGGGATTCACAGCATTGATATTAAAAAAAGATGAATCACATTTTGTCTTCAAGACACCGCGTGATTCAGTAAAAACCATATCAGAGCACATTTAGGTACAATAACAAAGGAAATACGGCAGGCAAGGAGATTGGGTCTATGATTAATTTCAGACAAACACAAAGTTCAGCAGATGTGCAGCTGGGTGTTATCTGAAGCTTCACAGAAATCTCTGGGGAGGGGGAGGGGGGGGGCTCTTCAGCTCCTCACTCTGGGAGAATGGATTCCCACAGCCCGCTTTTCAAGGACATGTGCAGAAGCCAGATAATGTTCTTGTTTGTTATCCAAATAGACCACAGTGTTCTTTTCCACTGCCGCCTCCAAGTCTGTGGGTGCTGTTTCATGGCCGAAAGAAATCCAAATATGTGGTTCTGCTCTGCCCCGCTTTCATGAGCTTCCACCTGTCCCTTGATCGATCCTGGGTGGCTGCAAACAAGTCCCAAAACGGACAGCAGGTGCACGGTGGTCCACCACTGCACCAATCGTGCGATTGAGCTCATACAGCAGCTGGGATGAGGAGCCCACGGCCCGGTTCAGAGAATTTTGCTGATCAGGCAGTCCCGACAGCGCTCTGATAGCCGCCGAAGCCTCCCTCAGCTTCCGATAACAAACAACTCCGGTTACGCCAAAAAACAGAGCAGTTGCTACCAATAATCCAATAATCCACAAATCCTCCACGTCTTCGACACTCAGAACGGACAGACACATGGGCTGCCACTGACCCCACGAGTCCAGCACGTATCCAGCCGCGTGTGTGTCGGAGGGACAGACAGCTTCTCCTGACACGGTCCGCTTCGTGGAAAAAATCTTATCCATTGAAGAAACAGCCCAATTGATTAATTCCATATTGGTTCGAGTGAGCGCTGAAGGGTCGCAGACGAGACGAAAAGCAAGCAGGGAGTAGGAAAAACTTAGGGAGGGAAGAGCAGAAAGATATGCGACCTGCCTTGCCGAGTGCCGGAAGAACGTTTATCTTAAATTGTTCAATAACTTTTAAATTAGAAAACATTCATCAAACCTCATCTCTGTTCAGATTAGTGTGAATTGACGGTTTTCATTATTTTCTCAGTCATCCCATCATAAACTGCAGGATTGTGAATATATTTTAATTCACAACACGATTTTACCTCCATTTAGCATCGCATGACTGGCTCTTTATGTAAAAACAAGTTTAAGTGTTGTGTTGTGTTCGTCACCTCTGACACATGCTGTGAAAATAATTCCTTGTTGGAGTTCCAGTTCATCGATGTGGTTTTGGAAATACCATATGTGCACGTTGTGTTTTTAGCTGAGGAGTTGGAGGAGAACATGGAGGAGCTGGATGAGGACATTGCCGTCACCCAGAGCCAAGTAAACTTCACCTGCCCGCTCACACAGGTACATCCCTCCTGAACGCTCTCTCTTTTGAACATTCCCACTTCCTCACGTTTGTGTCACTTTTATTAAGAAGTGAGCATCTGAATGTAGTCTGTCTGCACATCCCAGGTGGAGATGGTGAACCCAGCGAAGAACAAGAAGTGCAACCACCACTACGATGAAGAAGCAATCCTGAGCCTGATTAGACAAAGACACAGCCAGAAGAAGAAATGTCGGTAAGAAGAACACCTGGAAACCGGTTTTAGAGGAGTAAACCGCGCTGCAGGTTGCCCTAATTACTTCAACTAATTATCGTTTTTATTTGTCCTGCTTTGCTGTTGGAGTCAGATTAAATGTAGATGATCCTGGAGGAGGAACGCTGATGAGCTTGTGGACGGTTTAAACGTTCTTACCGTTGTGTCCTGGTTAAGTTAAACTGACTCTTTCTGGAGGTCCAAATGTTTTTATTTATTTATAATTCAGGTGCTTTAAGACTAAACAGTCACAGGAGAAACAAAAGTCCACCCTCTTCAGCTTCCAGGGTTTGACGTATCAAGACATGAGTAAAAACATCCGGTCGTCAGCAGGTTCTAAAATGATTCAAGTGTAACGTCAGGTGTACCAACACACACACCAGATTCTACAGAATGAGGGAACTTCACCAGATTGTCTAAAGGACATTCTTGTTCCATACTCATCCACCCGGTCTCTGCGGTCACAGAACAGTAATCTCCTTCACATTCCGAGAACCAAATTAAGGACCATGGGAGACCGGGCTTTCAGTGTGGCTGCCCCCCGCCTATGGAACTCTCTTCCTGACTGCCTGAGAGCTCCACAGTCACTGGTTGACTTTAAGAGCGGCTTGAAGACCTTTCTTTTTAACCGAGCATACTCTACCTCCTCATGATTTTATCTTTGATCTTAGTTGATATTGTTATTTATTTTACTTGTTTTATCACTTGTTTTATTTGACCTTTAATTTTGTTGCACTTTGTAGCACTTTGAGATTTTCATTAATGAAAAGTGCGTTATAAATTAAATTCATTATTATTATTATTAACTGGAAATGCCCTCCGTCCATCCATCCATCCATCCATCCATGCATGTTGTGAGAACTTGAAGACTAAGTGAGCTGCTGACGTTGGTGTGTAGCTACATCTCTGCATAACAAAGGTTCCTTTGGGAAATTGGGCTGCACCATCAAAATCCAAGATGGCGACCACCATCTGTAACCTGCCCCACCCTGATTGTTTGTGAAAGCAATGCTCTCTAGTTTTTATGTCTTCAAAGTTTGGTTTCCTCAAACGATTGGAGTGGCCAACGGTTAAAGCCTGGTTTATACTTGTCTTACGTCTTTTACCCCCCGTTGAGTGAAAAAAGGTTGCGCAACTTCTGGCTGCACTCCCGCTGTGACAGCCCGTCTTGTAAGCGGCGTCTTGCAGTTCTGCTTGGGGGCCACGTACAAGACGGGCTGTCACCGGGGGATCACAGCGGGAGTGCAGCCAGAAGTTGCGCAACCTTTTTTCACTCAACGGGGGGTAAAAGACGTAAGACAGTCAGAGTCAGAGTACTTTTATTAACATTGCACAAGTTTTCACCAGTACAGCGTAAATATGTACGCACAGTCATCCGGAAGGGGGCGAGTGTGTGAAGCTGCTGCTATCAGACCACATGAGACATCATATCACATTATGTTCTTCAGCGCGGCCTCTCCCATCCGTATTGGGATGAAGGTCAAAGGTGTGAAAACAAGGAAAGAGCCATGAGGGTCACAGCGTTGGTATTAAAAAAAGATATATCACATTTTGTCTTTCAAGACACCACATGAGACAGAAAAAACTATACCAGAAGCACATTTAAGACAATCACATTTTGCATTTTGAGATTGAGGCAGTGAGACTTCTGTCCATGAGACATTCCAGATAGCAAACAGTTCTGAGGTGAAACCAGCCGGCCTCCGATAATACTCATAAAAAAGTTCTCCGGGGGGGATGTAGCGATAGTGCAGCTGTTTGCCTCAGAAAGCACGTCTCTGGAGAAATTTGACATCCAACCTTTTTCCAAGGCTGTTTAGGGTAAAGTCAGATATGGATTACAAATATTTTTCACTTCAGGCAGACAGTATAATTCCTTCAGCCTTGAGTCCTGCTGGACAACTCTGATATGGTCCAATTCGGGACTTTTTCCTCTGATCCAAGCTGTGGCCCTTAGATGTTGACCACCAACGTCCAGAGTCCCCAATCCGAGCGGATGATCTGCGATCCTCAGGATCGTGTTCACCCTCCGGATTAGCTCGTAAACAGCTGATTTCCGAGGTCATGGCGCAGATCAGATCGGGTGCTCCAACATTAGGTTCTGCTGAAACTCTCCCTCATTTGCCGATAGGCCAGTGCTCCACAAAACGCCCAAAAAAAAGCAAAGTGCTGCCATTGTAATCCAATTTAATCCAGATTCTTCACATTCCCTCAGAGCATACAGAGAGCGAGACGTCACCATTCCATCAAATCCATGGCGTATCTCTCGTTTTGTCTGCGGAGATGGGCAGGCTCCCCGTGCCTTGCCTTTTGTTGAAATCTTTCAGTAGAGTTGAATACCCATACCACCCAATTCATCTTAATCTTCGTTCGAGGTGCTTCATGAGAGCTGCAGACAAGACAAAAAGCGGCGGCAGCAGGGGGGGGACGGGGGAGGAGAGTAGAAAATGCGACTGCCTCCTTTAGAAGCCAGAACAGAAAAGTATAAACCAACCTTTAGTGGGCAAGGCCACCCTGATGTATTTAGGGTACACTTTTTTCATACACATACTGTATTTAAATTGAACTCATTATTATGTCTCGATACACAAAACCTTGTACGGTAATTGAAGGCAGGTGGACTTTCTAACAACACATGTTGCTATGTGCTAATGAATGTACAGAAAGTGTTCTTGTCTGACAGTTTGTTCTTGTTTCCGTCTTCTCCAGCTGTCCTGTTGTGGGCTGTGGAAACACCGACGTGACCGAGTCCGACCTCGTTCTGGACCAGATCATGAGGAGAAAGATCCAGAGCCTCAAGAGACTAAACAAGACTTAGTCTTCTGCACCTACATTAGACTTGTTCATAATAAACCGTTGTTTGTTTAAAGGCAGAAGATGCTGCTGGTTTGTGCATCTTCTGCAGTTTTCTACCTGAGGAACATGTTTCTAGACTTTCATGAGTTTTGACATGTTTGTATTTTCACTAAAGCTGGTTATTGATTGTAAATAAAAGCTTTAAGTGGCTGACATCTGATTTATTGACAGCTGTTTGAGGTATTTTTCTGTAGTGATGCAGTAAGTGATCAGAACCGCCAGAGGGCAGTGTTTCCACATCACAACAAATGAGACCAGTATCATCAGGTAGAAACCACCTCTGCTTCCTGGTTCCTTTTTACATAAACCAACACATTTATTTAATACCATGGTTCTGGTTGTTCATAGGACTCTTGATTCCATGAACAACAGAAGCTTGAAGCAGGATTCATGAATGAGCCATTACACTGCGCTGTGGGAAGCTTTTAGCTGTTCTACAGACAATCGGCTGTGTTGAGAGGATGATCATTTAAAATCCTTACATCAGAAGTTTCTAAAAAAACAAAAAAACAATCTGATTAGCTTTTCCATACAAAGAGGGCATCACATGGCATTGAGGGGATTTCCACAATGGTGAAATTAAAAGGCAATAAATGGTTTGATTCATTCTCCTTTATTTTGTAAAGCTGCTTAATTTATTGTATTTAAATTAGACTGATAATAATCATGCTTTAAACGCTACTTGATCTGTAGGTGTAATGACAGGACGGGGTGCTGAAAGTGCGTGTCCGCCATTTCCAGAGGTTTTTTTCCTCAGCTGTGCCAACGAGGGCCTTGGCCACCATAGATTCAGCCGCCCCATTTGTTTGAGGAAATACTGTATAAACCAGTGGTTCCCAACCCTGGTCCTTCAGGAAGAAGACTATCCTGCATGTTCTATTTGAGTCCCTGCTTTGACGCCTGATTTGAGAGAGGGAGGGTGATTAACAGAGCTTGAAGTAATTAGATCGCTGTGTTGGAGCAGGGAAACTACAACATGAAGGATGGTGTTCCTCGAGGACCGGGGTCAGCACCCACTGCTTTAAATATATAAAAGCAATATAAGAACTAGAAAGTAAAATGTCCTCAAATGATCGGGGCGGCTGGTTCACACACATTTATATATATGTATGGTGGTGGCCATCTTGTATTTTGACCTGGCAACCCAATTTCTAGTAGTGACCTTTTTCATGCGTAGATGTAGTCGCACCAAAATGGAAGTCGGTGGCTCTGTTATTTTGAAGTTACTGTACCGAGCTCACAACATGCATGGGTTGTCGAACAAGCATTGGTCAATATTACCACTTCCCTCTTTTCGCTCCATGATGGGGGACGATGAAGGACCTCTTCATTCTGGCTTGTATTTGTAGGTGGAGCTGCAGCTTTCCAAGGCAGCAACGTTGTGAATGCTGTTAGGTTTTATTTAGCTGAAGAGAGAGCGAGAGATGAAGCCCTCGCCCCAACCAAGGCAGCCAGAGCATAAGGAGCGACATCATCTGTTACATCAAGACACATTGAAAGCAGAAAGTCCTGGAGGGTCAGCTCCAAGACGTGAGTCTCTGTGGCCTGTTGGCATCGTTCACACACGAGGAACGATCAGACATGTTGGCAAGCCGCACTAGCCCAAGTCAGTCTGTCACACAGTTTTTAACACGGTGGAAGGATTTAAAAAGGTTAAAAATAGTCTTTGGGAGGAAATGTTACAGGAACCTTCAAAATCTGAGGGTTAGGAATAAATATTTCATTTGAGGATGACAGTGTGAACGTGTTATCAATAAAAAGGCTGTTTTACCGTAGCCAACCGGTTGTAGTAAAGAGAAAATGACAACATTTCAGTCAGTTTTACAAATATTCAAGCCAGAGGCGGTCCTAGCCTATTTGGCGCCCTGTGCGAGCAACCCCAATA
>JBBPBX010035778.1:17283-31866 GCA_038048925.1 Garcialebias charrua
GGTGGAAGGATTTAAAAAGGTTAAAAATAGTCTTTGGGAGGAAATGTTACAGGAACCTTCAAAATCTGAGGGTTAGGAATAAATATTTCATTTGAGGATGACAGTGTGAACGTGTTATCAATAAAAAGGCTGTTTTACCGTAGCCAACCGGTTGTAGTAAAGAGAAAATGACAACATTTCAGTCAGTTTTACAAATATTCAAGCCAGAGGCGGTCCTAGCCTATTTGGCGCCCTGTGCGAGCAACCCCAATAATATATAAACTATTCAATAAGTATTTAGAGTTAATGGCAGAACAAGAAGTAGCCTGAGACAAACATGTAGCATTAACACATTATGAACATTATTCAAGAATTGTTTCTATAAGAACATTATCAAATATTTTATATGAACAGTAAGATACTAGCAATAACAGCATTGTGAGAGGTGGACAGTTGAACATGGAGGCCTCCACCTCTGTTTAATGATGGACGGTTTCTCTTCACAAAGATGGCCTCCTTTACTCCTCTCTCAAACCATCGTTCCTCTCCATCAAGGAGGAACGATGACTGAGTTTGTCACAGCTCCTCAGACTGAAGAAGTCTTTTTGATACAAAGAAGAATGTGTCCAGAGGACTGTACATTTATTGAGCCTGCATCAGAACAATTATCTGTAAAGCTTTAGCACATTTGATAGCCTGGCCCTCGCCTTCCTGCACAGCTCCGCTCAATTGACCTTTCGCAGAAGCCCCGCCCCCTTAGTTACTGTTGCTACGCCCGTCAAGCTTTCTGTAGCCGGTGAGTGTTAGCGCGTCATGACGGGGATAGCTTGTATACCAGTGCGTGTTAGTGACTCATTTTGGAGCAATACCAGCGCAATATCCTCCAGATCAAGGCAAAAGGGGTTACAATATGCAGTGGAGGGATATATTCAAAATATTACAGTACGTTACGAAGGAGACACAACGATCCTTGAGGCTAAAGCATACCGGTCTCAAGCAAAATCTGAGAAACCCCATGACCTTTACCTCAAATGCAACCAGAATACGCTTGTGGACCAGTCCTGCTCCTGCACTGCAGGGTAAGTTTTCTTTTTCAAGTTCTATTTTTTGTTAGTTAAGTACTGTAAAAGTCAAATTTATTAAGTAATACCGGTAAGTTAGCTCGGTAAGTTAAGCTAGTAACTGTATTCAGAGCAGAGGCTAGCTTGTTACTCTGTTCATGGATCTACCTTAGATTATATGTTTTTATTATATATTATATATATTATTTAATATATATATTATTTATTATTATATTATAGCACTCGTGCATTTATTGTAAGTAGTTGTAATCAAACATGTTCAACCCCCACAATCTCAACAGACATTAGTAGTGTGGATGACAAAAACACTTCATTGAACTAGCTTTTACTGATACATATTTGAATCATTGTGACAACAAAAGTTTACCTAAGTTTGAAGTTTAAATAAAAATAAAGAAGTATTTTAAGACATTTGAGTGTGCAGTATTAATCAACCCCTAAACATAGTATTTTGTGGTGCATCCTTTAGCTTTTATAACTGCCAATAAATGAGTTGTTAAGTGCTGACAAACTTTCCACACCTCTAGTCTCGGATTTTAGTCCATTTTCCCTGTGCTGTTTGGAAAAAATTGAATGAAAAACTTTAAATGATAAAACATTAAAATGATTGGGGTGTTGAATAATTTCGATTGCAGGTGTAGCTAGTTACATTATTGTCAAAAGCATTAAATAGAGCTTATGCTACTGTTTTCTTAAAACAGGTTACCAGGTTTTTGCTCACATATTGTGGGCCTTATGCACACCGTGGACCTGTGCCGTGCAAGAAATGCTGACATCTCATGCACAAGCCAGCCCCAGCAGTGGCACAAAGCCAGGGGGAAGAAAATTCATGGACAACCTGTAAGCAGTGTGGTGGTAGCCAAGGCCAAAGTGAACCGCAAGCGGAAACCCATCATGTCCAGTTTTATCCACAATAAGTATGTTTTTTTTCTTCACCTATACTACAGCAACATTGTTAGTCACACTGTTCAGTGTATTCCTGTGCACTGTGACATCAGACAATACTCACCTCCAAATTATTTTTTCATAGGAAAGAGTTAGGTACAGGAGCATATAGTCTACTGAGGGAGATGTCAGATGCACCCATAAGCTATATCACAGATGCCTCTGCACCAGAGGTTGAAGTTGGAGGCAAGAAGTATGCTGTGGGGTGCGGACTAAGCCACCAGGTGAGAAGCACAGATTTGAAACCCAGTCTTCAAGTAGCACTTCTTGATGTTGTGCAAAAAACAAATCTCTTCAGGTTTGTTGTTTCATTAAAAAAAGCAATTTACATATTATAATAAGGTGCTTGCTTATGTGATAAAAAGAGAAAAATAATTTGCATCAGGCTGACAGATACAGTAATATAGACATAAATACATTGAGGACTGAGCCACATAGTATCCAGAAATCTTTATTTGTCTAGCATCTTCCACAGCTCATGTAAACAGACAGCTTAACAGTGGTGATTAAAAAAACATGTTAAGTGTAAGTCATGTGATTTACTAATGGATGCTACTACTGTCCCTTCAGTATGTGTGGCTGGAAGTTTGAAAGCATGCTTACCACATACCAGATGTGATTTATGATTCCTAATCTTGTGTTAGGAATTTTACCAGACACTATCTTGAACTTTTTTATTTTAGCAATAGCCCGCTCTATGTGCACCCTGTGCTTTGCAATACGCTTTGTCTCCAGAACATCTCCTGCTGGCATTTGCCTCTTGGACCTCGAAAATGGTGGCATGTTTAACTGCAGTCCGATTGCTTTAATTTCATCCTCAATCAAAAAACCCTTATCAGCCATTACGCCATCCCCTTTTTGCAAATAGCCATTGTCTATAAGTGTCTCTAGTAAGGGGATGATTCCACACTGTCTGACAATCTCCTTGTCAGACATGGATCCTGTGAAGAGAACAGATGAAAAAATGACAGCACCACGGGGGTCACAGGCAACGAGTGATTTCAGGGTGTTGGTGTTTTTGTAATTTGAAAAGCTCTGACTTTGTAACACCAGTGATGTTGGCCTTTCTATTTTCAGCTCTGTGCAGTCTAATATAGCAAATGTAGATGGGTAGTCGGCTTTGTAGGTTTCAGGCATGTTTTGCATAATGACGTCTCTGTGAGGCCAAATGGGTAATTCACCCAAAATATCAAACATATAATGAATCCATGAATTGAAAATATTACTTGCTGCTTGCATGTGTATATTAAATCTAAATGCAAGGCTTTTCAGATCTTCGTTGTTGCGGAGTTTAATTAAAACAAACAGCAGCTGACTACGAAGGGGCATCTCCCTAATGTCCCAATCATTACGTTTGTATGTTAGGGGTACATTTACTTGAGCGGCGTGGGGATCATTTTGGATGTCAAATATTGTGCACAGTTGGTTGAATCGTTTGTATGTAAAGCCAGTACTGTATTCAAACATTTTTGGGATTTTACTGCTTTCAAGGAGTTCAGGTGTCAGACTTTTCTTTTTAAGTGTGTCAATTTGTGCTTTCAGGTTTTGTATTTCAGTTTCTTGTAATGTCAATTTCAATTTCATGTTGTTGTTTTCCTCTTCTAATTTCTTTTCCTTCTCCGTCCCCTGCTCCTCTTCCATCTCCTGCACCTCTTCCGTCCCCTGCTCTGGGGGTTGCTCTGGACTATCTGTAAAGAAAAAAAGTTGCATTTTAATGATAATTTATATTTTTCATCTTTTACAGCTGCCACTTATTGTCCAAATTGATCTTGGAGCAGCTCCTGTCAGCCAACCAGATGACTTGCCCAACTTTCCTCTGCCGCACCAAGCCACCAGCTTCTGCACTGCTCTGAATGAGAGTGCCACGCAACATTACACAGAACTGAGCATTTCATTGGCTGATTCTATCACTCTGGAAAGGGAAACTAGAGCACAGAGCACAAACTATTTGTGGTTCCATGCAAGGTCTGCCCGAATCACATCAACTTCATTTAAAAGAATCTGCTCTAGAAGAGCCGACCATGAAAAACTTGCTACAAGCTTAAAGAGTGCAGCAGCAGTACAAACAAAGGCCATGAAGAGAGGTGTAGAACAAGAGCCCAATGCAGCCATACATTACACTATTCTCACAGGTAATCAAGTGTATCCATGTGGTTTTGTTGTAAATCCCCATGCCCCACATCTTGGTACATCACCTGACCGTAAGGTGGTAGAGAGGGCAGGGAGTGAACGCCCAAGCTATGGGCTTTTAGAAATTAAGTGCCCTTCTAAGAACAGCTTCACAGAGTGCCCCTACCTTTACAAGCAGGCAGATGGTACCTATAAACTAAAAGAGTGTCATGCCTACCATTACCAAATAATGGGTCAGCTTGGGCTCACAGGTATGTCATGGTGTGATTTCTTTATTAAATGTGAAGAGGACTACCACCTGGAAAGAATACACTTTGATGTTGCAAAATGGGAAGAAATGAAGAGCAAGCTTGATGTATTTTTCTTTGACTACTATGTAACATGCCAGTGAAATAAATCAGTTATTTCAGTACTTTTGGATTTTGTTCCATTGCATTCGACATTGTTGTATGATTGTTTGTTTCAGCCTCTCAGAGTGAATGTTATAATAAAATGAGAGAGATTCACTGCCAGAAATTTATTTCTGCGTATTCCATCATTCAGCACAATACAGAGAGTTTAGATATCCAGGGCAGCCTTACAATCATTTTAAAACAGTACTAATTAACAATATACATCTCACTCACCATAGTCATCAGCATGCTGTTGACTCTCTTCTTCATCATCATCAGCACAAGATGTGGAGCTGGAAGCATTCGGCTCAATGAAACTGCATCTGTATACACATTTTGTACATGATTGTTATTGATTAAACCTGCAAGTTGGTAAACATGTTCTTATTTACAGTGACTTAAGTGCAATATACAAGTATTCAATTCCCATTTACTACTGTATTTTTTAATTGTCTATTTACCTGCTGCTCTTTAAAGTGGTGTAACATTAAGTGCAACTAGCCATAGTTATGTAGCTAGTGTATTTTAAATATAATATAACTAGCATGAAGGCATACCGATGTTTGGGTGGCTTTCGACAGCCTCCAAGTTGCTCCCTGGTCTGGTTCTGCACTTGTAATGCAACTACTGGGTTGGGATACTCAGGGGTGGGCTTTCCATTTACAAAATGCTAAATGACAGATATAAAAAAAAACGATTCAAGATGCTTGTTAAAAGAGAAAATGTTAATTAGCTAGTCAAGTTTATGTAGTGAAACTGACTAAACATGATATCGTATAGGGTTCACAGCATCGAGACCCGACAGTGAACTAATGTAAACATTCGCTAAAGTTAGCTAATGCTAATGAGCTTACTAAACGTAAGAGGGTAATCTTCTAAAAATTATATCCAAAATAATACACAACAATGAATATTAATAATAACCTTTCTTGAAATTATAATTATTACTTCTAGAGCAGGACAGTCACAATGAATGTTTGTCTTACCTTTGAGCATACATACGAATGCTTGTTTATCTTCGAGACATTAAGCTGGGAGTGAGGCCTTCCACACTGTTTTATCCATTGTTGACACCGTTCCAGTTGTGTTTTCGGCTTTGGGAAGGGAAAAAACAAGACTCCACCAGACAAACTCTTGGGATACCTGCTGTCTGATTTACACAATCCATAGGCGCATCGCTTCACCATCTTGTAGAATGTCGGACCTAGCTTACATAGCCGGAGATGCTAGTGACGTGTGATTGGACAATGGCCGGTTGGGGGCGGGGTTTTGCGAAAGTCTGTCACTTCCAGTTCTTTCTCTGTCTCCAGACCATACAACATAGCTGGTTTCACCACTGTCTTGTAAACCTTTCCTTTGACGTTTGCTGCCACTCTTTAGTCAAAAATCATTGCTGAAGCTCTTAAGTAATAACATTTTTTTAGCATTCTTCTATGTGTTTATTGTTGATGCATTTATTAATGGACAGTATTGTAAGTATCAAACACTTGTTTAGAGGAGGAGAAACAATCACACTCATGTTTAAACTGATGCCGTTGGGTGTGGATTCCTGCTCATGTGGTACCAAGTCTCTTGATACCTTGTTTTTTATTTGACTTGGTAAATTAACTTTTGTCTTCACTTCCTTCTTAATTTTTTTGTTCATTTTTCTAGTTTGTACTTGTCACGCCTGATATTAATTTGTTCACACTGACCGTTTTTACTTTGTGTTCTGCCAGCTCTTTGTGTATTTTCTTTGTCTTTTTGCTGTGGTCAACCTTTATTTTATTTTTTTTGTCTGTGACAGTTTTATTTTCACCATCAGTGAGTCTATAGCGGTGCTTGAAAGTTTCTGAAGCCTTTAGAGTTTTTTATATTTATGCATAAATATGACCTATAACATCATCCAATATTACATATTTGTGAGTGGCAAAAGTATGTGAACCTCTAGGATGGGCAGTTAATTTGAAGGTGAATTTAGAGTAAATTATTTTCAATCAATGGGATGATGATCAGGTGTGAGTGGACACCTTGTTTGATTTAAAGATAAGGATCTATCAAAGTTTGCTCTTCACAACATGTTTGTGGAAGTTTTTATCATCACATGGACAAAGGAGATTCCTGAGGACCTCAGAAAAAGAGTGGTTGATGCTCATCAGGCTGGAAAATGTTACAAACCATCTCTAAAGAGTTTGGACTCCACCGATCCACAGTCAGACAGATTGTGTACAAATGGAGGAAATTCAAGACCATTGTTACACTCCCCAGGAGTGGTGGACCAGCAAGGCATGGTCTGTGAGGTCACAAAGGACCCCAGGGTAACTTCTAACAACTGAAGGTCTCTCTCACATTAATAATAATGTTCATGAGTCCACCATCAGGAGAACATTGAACAACAATGGTGTCATGGCTGGATTGAAGAAGAAAAAACTGCTCTCCAAAAAGAACATGGCTGCTCGTCTGCAGTTTGATAAAGATCACGTGGACAAACCAGAAGACTGTTGGAAGAATGTTTTGTGGACGAATAAGACCAAAACAGAACTTTTTGGTTTAAATAAAAAGTGTGTTTTTTTTTTTAGAAAGAAAAACTCTGCATTCCTGCATACCTTATCCCATCTGTGAAACATGGTGGTGGTAGTATCATGGTTTGGGCCTGTTTTGCTGCATCTGGACCAGGACGGCTTGCCATCATTGATGAACAATGAATTCTGAATTATATCAGATAATTTTTTAAGGAAAATGTCAGAACATCTGTCCATGAACTGAATCTGAGGAGAAGGTGGGTCATGCAGCAACACAATGACCCTAAACACACAAGTGGTTCTACCAAAGACTGGTTCAAGAAGAATAAAGTTTCATGTTCTGGAATGGCCAAGTCAAAGTCCCGACCTTAATCGAGTCTAAATATTGTGGAAGGACCTGAAGTGAGCCGTTAATGTGAGGAAACACCAACATCCAGAGTTGAAGCTGTTCTGTACAGAGGAATGGGCTAAAATTCCTCCAAGCCCATGTGCAGGACTAATCAACAGTTACCAGCAATGTTTAGTTCCAGATACTGAAGGCATCTGCATCTGAAGCGAGACTGTGCGAGAGGTGGGGGACACCCTGGACACGTCACAAGTTCAATAAATAAATCTCCATAATAACATTGCTAGTTTCATTTGTTTAACTTGTTTAACTGGGTTCTTTTTATCTATTTTTAGGACTTGTGTGAAAACCTGATGATGTTTTAGTTCATATTTATGCAGAAATATAGAAAAGATCACAAAAGTTCAAGCACCGCTGCTACACTTGATTCTGTCTTTACGTCCTCCGGGCTTGATGACTAATTTTAGACGTCGTCTTGTTGAAAGACGACAGTTTGGTGTTCTTAAACCCCCTGAGCAGTTTATCTGTAACAAAGTATCGTTTGTAACCTGGGTCCTACTTGTGCTGCTGTACAGTATATGACTCTGGATGGAAGGTCAATAAGAGAAGTCCCAGTTTCGTCGTAAGCAGAACCTGAACAACATGGACGACATTAGGAACAGGAAAGCCTTTCTTCTGGCAGGAGTTGCCCCTCTGATGGAGGCTGGCAGAACAACGGCGCCGCAGTGTATTAGCTGTACTGAGCTGAGATTTGTTTTCACAGCTGCCGTGGTCTGAAAGACGAGGTGAGTTTTGCAGAAGTGGGAAAAGAGCAAAGAAGGAATGTGCAGGAGCTGCACCAACCAACTGTGCTGCTTCAGCGCTCTGTGGACGACTGACCGACAACAGGGAGGTGCACAGGGACGGCCATCCCATCACTTTGTGTTTGCTCGTCTCCCGTCACTGATTCTCCATCATCCAACTCGTTCCCTGTTTAACAGGCTGAAACGTTCTAAATCATTCTCACTATTGTGATCCATTGTCCTTCTGGTTGTTATTTGGTATTTAACTCAGGAACATTTCAAGTCTGAAAATGTTCAGCTGCTTCAGGACATTCCTGCTGGGACTTTTGGTATTTGTGCAAATTTTTATTTTTTAAAACTTTTACTTTTTTCTCATTGAAAATGAATGGTGCTCTCCACATCCTTCAGATCCACTGCTCATTTAGCTGGCGTTCTGCTACTAATGTTTTTTTGTTTTTCTTCTTTCTGCTAATTTAAGACCCCACTCCCCCCAGCTACTTGTCTGTTCCTGTCAGCTTCTCTGCTAATTTAAGCTTTTTCAGCTACTCTATAGACATTTTCCAGCTATTTTTAGCCTTTTTCGGCTATTTTTAAAAATCTCATTCCAGCCTCTTTCGGCTCATTTCAGCTTTTTGTAGCTTTTTCAGCTATTTTTTTCCTGCTGCTTTCAGTTTCTTTTTTTTGCTGATTTCAGATTTTTTTTTTTTGTAATCTATTTAACCTCTCTCAACCTATTTCAGCTAGTCTGCTCGTTTCTGCTACATTTCTGCTCTGTTCAGCCTTTAAAAATTTTTTTTTTTTTACACGTTTCTGATGTTTTTCTGCTGTTTTCAGCTTTATTTTTCTGCTTTCAGCGAATGTCATTTGTCCGAATTCGACTGTTTTCGATGAACCCTTTTCAGCAGCTTTTCAGCAAAAATCACTCAATTCAATTCAGTTTATTTATATAACGCCAAATCACAACAAAGTTGTCTCAGGGCACTTTACAGGAACATTCACATACATAGAAAAGCCAATTAGTAAAGTTCTCTATTTAAGGAATCCAGCAGACAAGTTGAATCTTCACTTCGTTGCAGTCTCCCATCCTGAGCAAGCACAGTGGCAACAGTGGAAAGAAAGAAACTCCCTTTTTAACAGGAAGAAACCTCCAGCAGAACCAGGCTCAGGACAAGCGACCATCTGCTTTGACCGGCTGGTTTGAGAGGACAGAAAGGAGAGACAAATAAACACAGAATGGTTGGTCCAGATATAGGTCCAGGTGAACATGAAAGATAAAAACCACAAGTTAAGGATAGAAAAAATAATTACAAATACAAAACAGGTTGAGCAGAGTAAGTAAAGACAGTAGCAGAGTGAAGAAATGTGGTCAGTCTGTCCTCCAGCTGTCTAAGCCTATAGCAGCATAACTAAGAGACACCTCAGGAAACCCAAGACGACCCTAACTATAGGATTGATCAAACAAGTCTTAAGCCCAGTTTTAAAACTGGACAATGTGTCAGCCTCACGGACAGAAACTGGAAGTTGGTTCCACAAGAGAGGAGCCTGAGAACTGAAAGATCTGCCTCCCATTCTGGTTTTGTAAATTCTAGGAACCACAAGTAAGTCAAGTCAAAGTCAACTTTATTGTCAGATCTGCAATATGTACTGTACAGGACATACACAGGACCGAAATTGCGTTTCTCTCAGTCCCTCGGTGCAACAGTAAACATCTAAACATTGAAACACTGAACATATAATAATAGACATAAGCATAAAATAGTAAAACTAACACTGTCCTGAGTTTTTTGCATAGTGGTATAAGAGTATGAAAATTTACACCAACTCTAAAACTAAAACATTAAACATTTAATGAACATAATACTGTCCTGAGTTTTTGCATACTAGTATAAATAGTATAAAGTATATAATAGTATAAAGTAAACATGCAGTCTGAGAGCAAAGTGCTCTGTTGGGAAAATATGGAACAATAATATCTGTAATGTAAAGGAGCTAGGTTGTTGAGAGCTTTGTATAGAAGTAAGATTTTGAATTATATTCTGGATTTGACAGGGAGCCAGTGGAGAGAAGCTAAAACTGGAGATATGATCTCTCCCACTAACTCCAGTTAAGACTCTGGCAGAAGCATTTTGGATCAACTGAAGACTTTTTAAAGAATTATCCTGATGCATGCTCAATAATCCATATGTAAGAGTACCACTGCCTGCAGCCCCTCCTCCAAGATGGCCGCTAATCATCAGCACCTGGTGGTCATCAACCTGATGAGGATCTTCCCCTACTTAAGGCTGCAGTCCAGTGTTATTAACTCTAGAGCATATCACCATCTCATATTTGTGCTTTTGGCCTGAACATGGTTTGTTGAATAATTTGTTCACCTTTTGCTCTTGTCTCCAGTGTTCCTGACTCCTCAGCTCTGGTTCTCCGTGTGACCCGTTTGGGCTCTCCTCGTGCTTTGACCTGGTTCTCATCGTGACCCATTTGGACTCTCCTCATGGTGCTCTGACCTGGTTCTCATCGTGATCCATTTGGATTCTTCTCGTGCTCTGGTCTGGTTCCCCTCGTGACCCATCCTGGTGGGTTTCCCTCGTGCCCTGTTCACACCAGTTGCCTGCCTTCCTCATCCAACTGGACTCTGGACCCGTTTCTTCTCTGCAAGACTCTCCTAGGATTGTTGGACCAAACATCGCCCCTCAACCTGTAAGAGAGAAAACATCTATCATTACCAGTGCTCCTGTGAAACTCTGACCATCTTCCCCCCTCTTTCAGGAGTTGTTGCAGAGAAGCCTCGTTGACTTCCCACTGTAAATAATAAACACTGTTATTTGTGTCTGCCTTCTTCTGGGTTTCACATAAATCTGGGTTCCTCGAGATTATAACACATATAGAAGAAAAAGTTAAGTCTGGTCCTCTGACATTCCAAAACAAAAATGTGTAGAAGAGTTTCGTCTTTCATCTGAAGGAATTCTTCAGTTTTTAAAGAAATATTTGGACAACCAGATAAACCATTGCAATAGTCCAGTCTAGATGTGACAAATACATGAACCATGTTCATTTTTAGATAAATGTTTCTAATTTTGATATTACGCAGATGGTAGAAGGTTCTAGTGAAGTTTTTAATGTGGGGGATAAAAGACAAGTCCTGATCAAAAGTAACACCAAGATTTTTAACATTAGAACTGGAGGCCAGATTAATGCCATCTAAGGAAGGCGGAAGATTGAAAAATTAATTCCTATGATGCTCAGGTCCAAAGACTAAAACCTCAGTCTTGTCTGTGTTCAGAAGGAGAAAATTAAGGGTCATCTAGGTTTTTTGTCTTTAAGACATGTTTAACTGCATTGGATTCACTGGGTTTCATGGACAAATGTAACCGTGCAATATGTGTATCGTTAGCATAACAAAGAAAATTTATCCCATGCTGTCCAGAATGAACTGAGTGAGAATGAGCGGATTATCCCATGCTGTTTAACTTATGAAAGCATTTGTAAAGTACTGGTCCAAGCACTGAGCCCTGAGGAACTCCATGACTAACTTTGGTGTATGAAGAACATCTAGACATTTACCAACTGGAATCCATCAGATAAATATGAATTAAACCATTTTAGAGTTGTTTCTGTAATCCCAAAATCATATTCAAGTCTCTGTAGTAAAATATTGTGATTATCAAATCAAATCTCTTCTTAAAACCCATCTCTTCTTCCTGGCCTTTGACACCATCTGAGAAGTTGACTTTTTAATAATTTTAATCGCTTGTATTATCTGATTGTATGATTGCTCAACTTTTATGTGACTTTTAATCATTTTAATAATTTTTTATTACCTGACTGTATGATTATGTGTACAGCAATTTGCTCCTGTGGGTGTTTAAAGTGCTCTACAAATAAAGCTGGTATGGTATGGTAAATGCAGCACTGAGGTCTAACCAGTGTAGACACAAGTTCATTGTCTGAGTACATGAGAATATCATTAGTGAATTTTACTAGTGCAGTTTCTGTATGATGAGCTCTAAAACCTGACTGAAACTCTTCAAACAGATCATTTCTTTGTAGATGTTCACACAACTGACCTGCAAAAATTTTCTCTAGAATTTTTTAGATGAAAGTTGATTAGATATAGGCAATTAACATTCAGGATTTGCACCATAAATGGCATTTCTATAGTTTAAATGAACGTTCTCTAACTTTCCTTTGCATATGATCAGATTATTTTTTTATACAAGAAACTGGATTCTTCAAAACAAAAGAAATGCATTTACAGAAACCATTTGATTTTGTCTCACATGTCAACTCCAGCTTAATGAGACTGCTGAGGGCTTTCCCCATGTCGTTTCATTGTGCAGCTAGATGAGTGCTGCCCAGACTCTACAGTCAGAGTCAGAGTCAGAGAGAATTTATTGTCATTTGCACCGCATGTAGTACATGTGTTGAAAACGAGATTATGTACACAGGGTCCCAGTTACATCCAACAACAAATGCAAGAGAAAAACAATAATAACATCTAGGATTAACTAAGAGAGACATCAGCTAGTAATACACTAAGCCCTAATGTAGTAGAAAAACATCATTATAAACAGCAGCACGAACATGAGCAGATGGTCACAGATGAACGCAGCAACAAGAAACAGATCAGTATCAGTATGATGTGACATTTTGCAGTGTTTATTCTTATTATTTATTTATTCATGAGTCTGACAGCCTCAGGGTAGAAGCTGTTTCTCAGTCTAGTGGTTCTACATTTGATGCTCCTCAACCTCCGTCCCGAGGGGAGTGGTGCAAAGAGTGAGTGTGCTGGGTGAGTGAGGTCTTTCATGATGCAGGTGGCTCTTTTTCTGCATCTGGAGGTGTAAATGTCTGTGATGGTGGGGAGACTGACTCCCACAGACTTCTGTGCAGCCTTCACCACTCTCTGCAGAGCTTTTCTCTCTGCAACTGTGCAGCCTCCATGCCACACATTGATGCTGGAGCACAGGACGCTCTCCACTGCACACCTGTAGAACGAGGTGAGGACTGGGCTTCTCAGACCGGCTCGTCTCAGCCGTCTGAGGAAGTAGAGTCTCTGATGACCTTTCTTGATCAGGCTGGTGGTGTTATTGCTCCAGCTGAGGTTATCATTCATGTGTACACCCAGGTATTTGTAGCTGGAGACCACCTCCACCGCAGATCCACCTATATACAGTGGGGTGTGGGTGTGTTTGTTCCTTCTGAAGTCCACAATCATCTCCTTCGTCTTCTTCACATTCATGTGAAGGTTGTTCTCTTTGCACCAGCTCTCCAGATGTTCCACCTCCTGTCTGTAGCTGGATTCATCATTATCTGTGATGCATCCCACCACAGCTGTATCATCTGCAAACTTAACAATATGACAGCCTGGATGTGTGGCTGTACAATCATATGTGAGCAGAGTGAACAGAAGAGGGCTCAGCACACATCCCTGAGGAGAGCCAGTGCTGAGGGTGATGGTGGAGGAGGAGAAGTTGTGGATCTTCACGGACTGTGGTCTGTTTGTTAAGAAGTCTAAGACCCAGTTACAAATAGAGGGGCTTAGTCCAAGTGTGGATAGTTTGTCTATCAGAGTTTGGGGGATCATGGTGTTGAAGGCAGATGTGAAGTCCACAAAGAGCAGACGCACGTATGAGTCCTTCTGATCCAGGTGGGTGAGAGCAGTGTGGACCACGGAGGAGATGGCGTCCTCTGTTGATCGGTTCTCACGGTATGCATATTGATGAGGGTCCTCGTTGATGTTGACGGCTGTCTTGATGTGGGACATGACCAGTTTCTCAAAACATTTAGCGACTATCGGGGTGAGAGCCACCGGTCTATAGTCATTCAGACCAGTCACTGTGGAGCTTTTTGGGACTGGGATGATGGTGGCGGTCTTCAGGCAGGTGGGAACTGACTCCAGTGCAAGTGAGGTGGTGAAGATGTCAGCCAGCACCTCACAGAGCTGGTCCGCACATTCCTTCAGAACTTTCCCTGGGATGTTGTCTGGACCCGTAGCTTTATGAGGGTTGATCCTTCTGAGACTGCCTCTCACTTCTGCTGCGGTCACTTTGAGGTGCTCCTCGTCTGGTGATGAGGTGAGTCTGGTGCTAGTTGGTCTGTTTGGATCATCAAAACGTGCATAAAACTTATTGAGGGCATCAGGCAGGGATGGGTCCCTGGGGCATTGTTTGCTTTTGCCCTTGTAGTCTGTTAAGCATTTGATGCCCTGCCACATGCTCCGTGGATCATGTGAGGTGAACTGTCCCTCGATCCTCTGTGCATACGCGGCTTTGGCCTTCTTTATGCCATCATCCAGTTCTCTCCTGCACTTTCTCAACTCCTCAGTATCTTTAGACTTGAATGCAGTGTCCCTGGCTGCCAGCAGGGTGCGGACATCCTTATTTAGCCAGGGTTTTTGATTGGGGTAAAATTTAACACACTTTCTTATGG
>JBBPBX010035779.1:7359-31866 GCA_038048925.1 Garcialebias charrua
TATGTGGATATACACAGAGTAAGTTATATTCACTTTAGCTTATGTCTTCAAAGTAGGATGCTCAATTTCTCCACAATTAGAGAAAGAAAGAAAAAACACAAGCCTGCACAGTTAGTTGTTTACGTATTTTATTAATAGGCAAAATAATATATTTATTTTTTCTTGACAAGAATCCAGTCTTTTGTGATAGACTTGCAACCTGGATATGGGCACCAGTGACCCCCCGCAACCTGAAAAGGAAGAAGCGAGTAAAGATGATGGATGGATGGAATCCAGTGTTTTCTTTTGTCTCAAAATGTAAAAAATATCAATAAATGTTAACAATCATTGGATGTTTTCAGTTTTATAATTTCACACCTACTGGCCAGAAGACCCCCACTAACAAACTTAAAGTGGCCCATGGGCCACCAGTTGATAATGAGAATTGTAGCAGGTTTTGCGACTCTGGACACGTTTAATTTAGTGAACGAAGGGGCAGAAATGTCTCTTTTGATCATAAAGTTTGCAAACCCTTGATCAAACCTATGACCCGAGAGCATCTTCTTCTTTGTGTGCATGCTTCACGTCTTGTTTCGGTGTATTTTCGTGGCAGTTTTACGCCTCGTGCAGGCAGAGACGTTCATGTTCAGGTTTGTTTAGGATGTTTCTGTGTGGATGAAACACTGTCATGTTTATGAGGAAAAAAAATACACCCAACCCCCGATTTACGAACGAGTTCGGGACCTAAGAACCGTTCGCAGGTCGATCTGTTCGCAAGTCAGTCCTTCCGTACACTCGGGGATGTCCTGTATTTTATTTTATTTTTTGTGGTACCAAGTACGTACTTCGCCTATCCTAACACACCTAACACAGTGTAATTAATTAATACAGTACAGTAATAAAAATATAAATTAAATAAAAATATAATTTCTTACTTTGAGGTGGTCAAAGCCGCTTCTGCGTCCCGTGTTAGCTCCCGTGTTAGCTTCTGGAGCTAGCCAGGCCGGAGGTGTTCGCGCGGCGGCCTGGCACGATCGGCGATAAATCCGCTGCTGCCTGAGACATCCACAAAGTTCACAGAGACGTTTCCAGCTAGTAATTAATCCATATGAGGCGATCCTGGTCACCAGTCTTCAAAGGCCGGCTCCCGTGTTAGCTCCCGTGTTAGCTTCTGGAGCTAGCCAGGCCGGAGGTGTTCGCGCGGCGGCCTGGCACGATCGGCGATAAATCCGCTGCTGCCTGAGACATCCACAAAGTTCACAGAGACGTTTCCAGCTAGTAATTAATCCATATGAGGCCATCCTGGTCACCAGTCTTCAAAGGCCGGCTCCCTGCAGCCGGCCCGTGACTGAACCTAAAATGGCGTCCGGTGTTCTACTATAACTTGTGACCGTCTAAACTGGAGACCTTCAAAGGCCCCCGTGACTGGACCAAGATGGCGTCCGGTGTTCTACTTTAACTTGTGACCATCTAAACTGGAGACCTTCTTCTTGCTGCGCAAGATTGCGCAATCATGACAAAAATGATCAGAAATGATCATTTTTATCATAATTATTATTTATAAAGCCTTTAAAACAACCACAGCTGCAACAAAGTGATGTACACATGAAATTAAGAACATTTAAACACAAAAAAATAAATAATAATAATATATATATATTTTTTAATACAGTAATTTCATATTTTTATTAAATATGATACGTTCGTAGGTCCGGGCGGCCGTAGGTCGATGGAGTCGTAGGTAGGGGGTCACCTGTATATAGTTTTGGAAACCAGTGTTTGGCTCTGTTGGACACATGTGATGGTTACAGTTTGAAGTCAGTGACCACATTATGAACTCCAGGAGTTGAATCTGTGAAGTGCTGTTCAAAGGGACTACCTGGGCAGGGTAGAGGATTTATTGAAGCCCATATTGTTTTTCATTCTACAGAAAGCCCAGTTTTGCCCACCGATGTGTCTTTCAGGTATTAACGAGTGTTTGTTTCCCTCCCACAGCGGGCCTCCTCGGTTCAGGTGAAGGCGCTGTACAACTTCAAAGCCGAGGAAGACGACGAGCTGGAGTTTTTCGCCGGTGACCTCATCGAGGTGTTAGATCGCTCCGACCACGCGTGGTGGAAGGGGAGGCTGCGAGGGAAGAGCGGGTTGTTTCCTGCAAATTACACAGAACAGTTATGATGAAACGCCTGACACAATCTGCAGGCGAGGGAGCCCTCTTTAGGGGCTTTTGAAGGCCAAAAGCTTCTGGTGTGCACTGCAGAGGACCGTGGCACAGAGTTTATAGATCCAGTGTGGCTTGTTCAGGTTTGATTGAACATTTCTTGGAGCAGCAGCACCTGCAGGAACCTCCTGAAGTGCTGCAGATGGCACACTTGTCACAGATTGTTTGATCCCGTGTGTGGCAGTGACAGACTGTATGTTGTAGGCCAAGCTGCTGATGAATTTATTCTTAATGCTCATTAGTTTTAGTTTTTACAGATCTGCGGTTTTCCGACTTAATCAGTACTTCTGTCTTTTATTTCACATTTAAATCTGAGGGTGAGGAACTACAGCGGAAATGTACTGAAATACAACTTCATCACATTTAATTTTTATATTTATTTAGCGACTTCTGTATTATACAGTATTTGTTTTATCAGATCTTTTTATTTTATTTTGTTTAGCTACACAAGTAAATTTATAAAAACGACAGCGGAAACAAGAAGCGCTGTCCTTCAAAGTAAAAGCTGTACGAGACACTGGACCCGCCTCTTCCAGGTGATGCTGCACTTAAATACAAGATAAACGTGTTTTTTACTCGGGCGGTTCCTTCATAGTTTACATTTAACATTTACTTTCAAATCAATGAAGAAGAAAAAAGTTTTTTTTTTCAAGTTTAGTTACAGTATATGCACAAATTGATTGTTAACAAATCGAGTCAAGCACAAGCTGAGATTTATTAAACATTGTTATTGGATATGTTGTTTTTATAATAAAATACAGTATTTTGGATACAGTACTTTTACTATAGTTGAGTATTTATTGCATAAAATCCTCATTAATAATAAGGAAGTTTCCTGAAGCTGTACAGTAAAAATGGAGTCATTTTGTAGAGTAGACCTCAAAATGAGGAACTTTGATTTGTGTTTCAGCTGAGCTGCAGTTTTTATTTTTATTTTTTACCAGCTTCAACATGTTTGACAGGACATTGTTTTTTTTCATTAAGTGCTCTGGGACACAGTCAAGTTACTTAATTTCCCCAAAAGCCAGTATTCCAGCTCAACGTGCTGAGCGCTTCTTTTTTGTTGTTGTAAGATATTTCTGTTTATTCCATTCAGCTTTTCCGCACGCAGTTCTGGTGGGTCTTCAAGTCCTTCCAGCTGAAAAGCACCCCAGAGCATGATGCTGCCGCCACCATGCCTCACTGGAACCTGGTTTCCTCCAGACGTCGTGTGGAAATAATAGACTATATGCCACGGACATCCGTTTTAGCACTTCCTCATTTTTTAGCCACGCTGAACACTTCCGGTTTGCAGGCAACACAGAGTTAGTGACGGCTATTTTTCACTCGGTTGCTACAGAACTTGCCGACAATGACGCTACAGCTACCGGTGTATGAATGTCTGAATGAATGGGTGGATGGCTGGTATTGTAAAGCGCTTTGGGGCTCCTCACAGGGGGCTAGAAAGCGCTATATAAATAAGCTCCATTTACCATATAACGGCACACAACAGAACTCACTTGTTATACCAGTAGCTCGCAGATGTTTTACCTTTTGTGTCTTTTACATATGGTCTAGTACAGGGGTCTGCAACCTTTTCAATCAAAAGAGCCATTTCTGCCCCTTTGTTCACTAAATTAAACGTGTCCGGAGCCATAATACCTGCTACAACTGGGATTCTCAACTGGTGGCCCACAGACCACTTTAAGTTTGTTGGAGGGTGCTTTTCTGGACAGTAGGGCTTTTATAAAACTAAAAATATCTAATGATTTTTAACATTTATTAATATTTTTACACGCTAAGAAAAAATAAAAGACGAGATTATTGTAAAGAAGGAAAAAAATATATATAGTTTTTGCCCAGTTTCTAAAACTAAAACAATAAACTTGTGCAAAAAAAAAATTTGTAGAAAAATTATGTATCCTCCTTCGAAGAAATAAAGTGAAAATGAGTATGTTTTACTACTTGTAATGTTTCTAGTATTCATATATTTACTAAATAAGTTACAAGAAAACTGCTAAAACTAGCCCTTTTAGTTGTTATAACAACCAATAAAATTCAGTTTTATTTCAGTTTTGGTCAAAGCTTGAACGAGCCGCTGCAGAGAGAACAAAGAGCCACATGTGGCTCCAGAGCCACAGGTTGCAGACCCCTGGTCTAGTCCTAGGAGCTAACGCTAAAAACAACAGCAGGTAGGAGCCGGACGTGATCGACGTGGCTTAAATTTTAACCGAAGTACGTCACCACTACCCGTGGCATATATCTATTAATGGACTGTAACTTCAGCAGAATTCAAGTGCTGTTGCAAAAGTCTAAATTCTGTAAATGTCAGATTTGAGGGCTCTTTAAGTTAAATTTACACTTTTTTTAAATAAATAAAGTAAAACTGTAAAGGTAAAAGTTAATTTAAAAAAGGCAACAGGACTTTTGTTTTGAACAGACAGTACACAAACTCATTTTGAAAAAAAAAAAAGAGTGTAAAATGTGTAAATAATTTAAATCAGGTTGCAACACAACAGAAAACTGCAGGGAGTGAAGGTCTGGATCAGGGGTCTGCAACCTTTATGATCAAAAGAGCCATTTTACGCCTTTGTTCACTAAATTAAACGTGTTCAGAGCCGCAACAACATGCTACAACTGCAGGTTCTCATCTTCTGCAGGTTCCCATCAACTGCAGGTTGTCACTTTAGGTTTGTTGGAAGGAGCTTTTGTGGCCACTAGGGGTGACATTATAAATATAAAACAACTAATAATTTATATTTTTACAATTTTAGACAAATGAAAAGACCAGATTATTTTAAAGAGAGTTTTTTTAATTAATAAAAGCAATGAACTATGCAAACCTAGGTAATATTTTTAATTGTTGAAAAATAAATTATAGAAATAAAGCATAAAGTTAAAGTGGGTATGGTGCTATTCTGAATTATAGTACTGTAATCACATTGTGAGTGTTACACTTTACTCCATGTACTTGTTCTAGTATTTAAATATTTGCAAAATAAATTTATTTTATCTTATTTATTTATTCTTTTCAAATAAAAATAGCACAACATTTGAATAGACACATGACACAAGACATGCAATATAAATTTAAAATCAAGGGTGGCAGAATGAAGAGAGTATCTTATTTTATCTGTCCCCATTGTACAGAACAAATCAATTCAAACAAAAAAAAAACTTCAATAAGCAACAAGAAAGAGAAACGAAAATATGTAATAATAATGATAGTAAGTCAAGAAGGCAAAAAGGAACAACACATGTATAATTAACAATTTTGAAACTAGACAAGATAAATTAATGTATATATATTTTTGCAGTTTAAAAAAAAATCGTATTCTTAAATGAAGATATTGATTTTGCATTTTTAATTTCAGCTTCTAAATTATTCCACAATCTAATTCCTTGGATCGAGGTTGACCGACCCCTCAAACTGGTTCTAAATTTCGGTCTCACAAAAACCTCAATTCCCTTTAAATTATAGCAACTTTGACGTTTAAGAAAGTGTGTTAGAATGTTTGGTGGTAATTCATTTATGTGAGCTTTGTACAAAACTGAAAGAATATTGTAATCCACTAAATCACGGAATTTTAATAACTTCAATTTGTAAAATAAAACACTTGATGGGTGACAGTAGTGTTTCCCAGGAAACACTGACAGGAAAATGTCTTAAACTACCGGTAATCCTTTTTTGTTGGTTGTATAACAACAAATACATTTCAGTTTTATGTGGTCAAAGCTTGAAAGAGCCGCTGAACCAAAGAGCCACATGTGGCTCTAGAGCCGTAGGTTGCAGACCCCTGGTCTGGATACTTTGAGTCTTTTACTCTGAAGGTCTCCAGCAGGAAGCTTTTATTAACACAACGCGCTTTACAGTAACCTTTAGGCTCCGCCCCCCTGCTCCTACCTGAGCCCCTCCCGCACCTGTCCGCACAGGTAAGCGGCTCCCAGAGAAAAAAAAACGGTACATTCAAGCAGCTGGTGTAGGGGAAACTTGCCTGGCCATGGCGGAGTCCCAGCTGGTGTGCATGGACCAGGAGCACGTGAACGAGAAGGTCCCGGAGTCCAGCCCCGAGTTTTACTACAGCGAGGAGCAGCGCGCGGCCGTGGAGCAGCTGCTGCGGAACGGGGACGAAGCCTTCAAGATGCGCCTCGCGGAGGACAACACCAAGGACTTCCTGTGCGCGCGGGAGGTCAAGTCCATCCGCAAAACCTTCCAGGAGTACGGCTCGGACAGCGACTCGGACTCCGGGGAGCAGGAGCGGCCCCGGCGGGCCTCCAGCGCCGACTCCGGGGTCCACTCCACCTACTGGCCCAAGATGTCCGACACCGAGGCGCCGTCTCTGGACATCGGCTGGCCGGCCAGCAGTGGCGCGTACAAGGGGGTGACCCGGGTGTCCGTGTTCACCCACCCGCCCAAAGAGCCGGGCCCCCACATCAAGGAGGTGGTGAGGAGACTCATCCAGGGCTCACACAAGGTAAAAAACAAATAAATAAATTCTGATTATAAATTAATTCAACTTGAAATAAATAAATAAATGATTAGTACAAGATTAATATTTATATCCTCGTTCCATGTTTTTTCCCTCAAGATGAATAGAAATCACTCCGTTTTAGCTTTAAAACATTAAAAGTGGAGATAGCAGAAGTTAGTCCTCAACAAAACTCAACAAATGTTCATGTATCAAAAATGTTTGGCTCAGCTACAGGACATTTGGCAATATTCTGTTTTTGATTTTCTACATCTACCTTTATAATCTGTCTGTTTTTGCTATACTTCGATATCTTTGTTTTAACTTGTTAAAAAATAATCTGTATTTCTCTCTTATGTTTGTCTATTGTTGATTGTTCAAGGAAATTCTACTGTTGCTGTTGTGTCATCATTCTTTAGTTTGTAGACAGTTCTCTCTTGTAAATGAGTCTTCGAGGCTCAATGAGATTAACCTGACTAAATAAAGGTTGGATGAATATTAGTTTTGTCAAATTTTATACTTTGTATACTTTATATTCTAAATATTCAGCTTCTCTTCTTTCTCATAAAAAAGGGGACATCTTTAAATCCTTGTAAAACTTTGCGCTTGTTGAAATTATTTCAGCAAACTGCTTTGTTTTTGTCTTTTTTAGCTGTTTTGTTCATTTTAGTCTTGTTTTGCTAACTTTAGCTTTTCTTTTGCCCACTTTAGCCTTTGTTTATACTAATTTTAGGATACTTTTAACTTCAGGTTACCATTTAGTTACTTTTACCTAGCTTTTTGCTTCTTATATTTGAGATAGCTTCTGCTGTTACACAACCTTCTCCTGCTTTTAGTTAGCATTTGGCTGATTTTGGCTTTTCGTCAGGCATTTCTTATTTTAGCTTTTGTGTTGTTTCTCTTAGCTTTAACACCAGAAAATGCATTTTCTCTATATTTAGGATGCTCCGAGTTAAATTCTTCTGTGGCATGTTTCTACTTAAAGTGTCTTTGTTTTGTTTTTTCTAAAAGAAATGCTTAAATCAGCTCAATATATTCTGCACACCTTCGTGCCATCTTTTCATGACTCATGCAGTAAAACTCAGGTCTCAGCGAATATGAGCAGTAAACATACTGGGAGATTAGTTTGGACAGACATCAGTTTATTTACTGGTACAGTAGTTAACTTTAAAACTTCAGTTTACAGTATAAACTCGCAGGTTAATCTTAGTCTGACTGTTATGACAAAGGAAGCCCCTGGCTTGCTCCACTGCTGGTATAATTTAAAATTACATTTATTTCCTTTTACTGGCTGCAGGCGATCATGTAAAGTTTGGAAAACACAAATTGTCACACAGAGTGATTACTTGTTAATTCATCTTAATAGTTTTTTTTATTGTTGTCTTTTGTAGCTGTAACTTATGTAAATGTGTCTTTAGAGCTGTACCACTTTATAAAACAATAAACTCAGTTTTGAATTACTAAAATAATTATACATTTTCCTCACTACAGTTTGGATATGACTTTAGAAAAAGAAACCTTTTTTAAGCTTTTTTTTCTTCTCTACATTCTAAGATTAAAAATGTATAATTTGATGGCTATTTTTGGTCCAGTTGTTAAAAATACAATACAGGTAGTCCTCTACTTACGACGGAGTTCCGTTCCTACGAGGCGTCATAATCCGAATTTCGACGTAAGTCGGAACATACGTACATACTGCACCATATACGTAAATACACTGCACCATATACGTACAGTACTGTATTACCAAGCACTTTGTCTATCCTAACACAGTACCCTACATAATTATCAAAAAACACATACATTTGGAAGCCAAAATGAAGGGAAAAACGAGTTAATTTCCTATTGGGATGCTGTGGTGAAGCCTACACCGTCCCTCCTCTGTATTCTCTATTGTGTTTACGTCGTAAAACCGCCGTCCAAACAGCCGTCCATAAAACGGCTACTTTTCCACAGCTGCTGCCTGTTTCTGCCGGTCCAACAAGTTTTGTTTTGTTTTTTGAATGTCCAGAGGACCAGACTTAGCCTTTTTAGAGAGTAATGTAGAGAGTAATGTCCACCGCTACGTTAAAACGTAAAACCGGAAACTGTGTAACTCTGCTTTTCCAAATAAAAATGTCAAAATATATATACAGCAACCCCTCGAGTTACGTCAGGGATAGGGACCTACGTGTGTGACTTAGGTCGATTTTGCCGTACCTCGCGGACCAAAAACACATGCCTGTCGTAGGTCCGCGTTTCTGACATAGGTCGCGGTTATACCGCTAACGGAGCGCCGCACACATATTTAATGGCATGAGACTGAACAAGCAGACATACTAAGGCCATAAACACGCACAGAACTGCACAATAAATAAAAAATATAATGTCTTACTTTGAGCCGGTGGCCCCGACTGCCAGGCGGACATTTGCGGCGAGCTCCCGGCCGCAGATGGACCCTCCACGGCATGTCGGCTCGGTGTCTTCGCCTGTGTTAGCTGCTTTGTTAGCTGCTGTCGTTAGCATGTCGGGCGGCGTTGTGGCCGCCGATCGCGGGGCGATCCGCGGCTGCTCCTCCGGACCTGAGACGTCCACAGAGTTGACCGAGTGTTTCCAGCTAATTTATCCGTATGAGGCAACCCTGATCGGGCACACGGAGCCAGCTGACAGTAGCCTCTGGAGCTCCATCGCAGTACAGTTGTAAAATGGCGACCGGAAGTGGCGAGCGGAAACGACCGGAAGTTGCGTAAATACGATAAATTTCTAATCAAAACGTAAAATTAATAATTATACTTTATTTATAAAGCCATTTAAAACAACCACAGCTGCAACAAAGTGCTATACACATGAAATTAATAACTTTTAAACACACAAAAAAAAAAAAAAATAATTTTTTTTTTTTTTTTTAATCATATTTTTATTAAATATGATAAAATCGTAAGTCTGAGTTGCCGTAGGTCGCAGGTGTCGTACCTCGAGGGTTTCCTGTATATTTTTAATGGGAGATGCGTGTTGTAACCGCGAACCGTCGTAAGTCGAGACCTTCGTAAGTCGAGGACTACCTTTATTTAAAGAAGTCATATTTTAACTGATTATGATCAAAATAAATATTCAGTAGAAAATCATCTTTAGTTGAAGCCCTCGCTCCATCTTGTTTTCATTTTGAACTCATCGTTGGCTTTTGATGAGGAGTTGGGGTTCATCTTCTACTTCCTTCTTACTTCCATATTAGTCGTTAAAAATAACTCTTTATTCAAATGTTTCTTGTCCAGTTGCATCATAAAAGGAAAATCATGTAAATGCAGCTGTTCCTTGTGCATCACGTCCACGTTGTTCACTTGATCCACCTGCTGAAGTTCTGTGGGCTCATTTTCCACAAATTTTAGTCAAAACAACTTAGCATCACTTTTACTTAATCAAGTTTCGGCACCTTTTCGTGAAATCGTAATGGATCCTTACAGTAAACGCTTTTTAAAAAAAAATTGTTTGCTGTGATTTCTCCCAGTTATCAGATGCTCATTTTGAGATATGAATAACCAAAAATGCAAAAGTAATTGTTTTTCAAATAACATTTGAATAATTGTGTGAATGGTGAAGATCCGTTCCACAGGCAGGACTTTGTAGACTAAGATGAATCAGGGAATGATTGATCAGACACGTATTAATAGTGGAGTCGTGTGCAAGTTGAAACAAGCAGAGTCATTCGTGGTTCACGTGCTGGAAACGTCAGATTCGCATCAGGACACGCAGCAGAAAGACGAAACCTCCCCCACGTTCTTGATGCCTAACAGGCTTCATCTCTTTCACTCGGGGGTTTCCGATTGGCTCAGGTGAGCACACCAAAAGTCACCTGTGGTCGGTCTGATCTGAAACATGTTCTGCACTGTTTTTATTGTTTTTATTGATCTTAATGTTTTAAAAACTGTTTTATTTTTATGTGTTTAAATGTTCTTGATTTTATGTACAGCACTTTGTTGCAGCTGTGGTTGTTTTAAAGGGCTCTATAAATAAAGTATTATTATTATTATTATTATTATGAAGAGGTAATCTGATCTGACGTGACGGAGATGAAACGCCTCCAGAGCAGTTCAGCAGAGCTGTAATTTAACTCATAAATTTATGCTGTTCATTGTGTGTTTTCAGGCGTGTGCTCACAACCCTGACAGCCCAATTAGCCAATCATACGCTGCGACTGATCCCTTTGAGGTCGAGTAAATCATTCGTTGATAAAAGCCTGTCAGATACTTGAATATGTTCATGCTCCAAACCTCTAACGTTCAGATTGACACACGCCTATACCGCAGTCCTCAACCTTTTATACGAAACGATTATATCAAATTAAGATTTATGTCACAATGACAGGTTTAGGTGGGAAATGACATCGTAACTGGTAAAATTACATTAAGTGTTTAAAGTTGAACTGCAGAAAATGTCACTTAAGTTACAGTCATTTACTGTACCTGAAAAACATTAAAAGTTTCATAATTCAGATGAGCTGAGGTTTGCTGCAGGAGGAAAAAAAAACGTATCGGACCACGTCAGAGGGTTGAGCTGCTTTACCTGTTTCATATCGTCACATCGGAAGTTTTCCATCAAACAGCTTAACGCACAAGCCCACACAAAGGTAGGCAATGATGCATCCAGCTACAGATCAAACAAAATAAAATCTGTCAGATTTCATTTACTTTAAATATTTTAAGTGAAAAAAAAATTCACGCTGCTGTGAAAAATTATCCCCCACCCCCACAGATTTCTTCTGCTTTTGCTTTTTGTCACAAAATTACAGATTACCAACAAATGTAATTATCAAATAAATATAACTTGAGTAAATACAAAGTGCAGTTTTTTTTAAATGATGCTTTCCTTCATCAATTCAGTTAATTTCAATTCAAAATTTATTTAGACAGATAAATCACATTGAGCCTCGAAGACTCATGAGATCTGTTTAGACAGACACAAAAGTAGTGAAACTGGACACACGTAGGATTGGAGGCAAAACAATTCCTATCAAGCTCTTTCTTGGCTGAGAAGAAAAACACTAATATTGAAAAAAAAAACACCTCACACATACAAGCACGTGGTGACGTAGACATTCTGCAGAGAGGGGGAGACGACAAGAGCGGTGAGCATGTCCAAGGACGCTCTCGAGAGCACTGTAGGAGTTCTGATAAGGATGGAATAATCAACCGTTTCCCTCCAGTGAGATCCGTAAACATTCTCGAGGGATGTCGGGGAATGGCCAAGGACAATGCCTATGGGAATCCAAGAGTCCTGAAATGACACTATGTTTATTCAGGTGTTTTCCTCTGGTTGATAAGTTGGAATTCCTCAATGGGGTGGGGGCAGAGCGTCAGATTACATGCCCTCCAGGCCAATTCAGATAAGGTGGCTTGCAAGGCCAGCCAAGGGAGCCAAATTCAGATGAACACACAGTTGTTTTGGGGACAGGCAGAACTTGACATCTATCTTGAGTCTGTGTTGGCCCACTCCGTTCCGAAATGTCCAAATTAAATGGCCACACTGATGGAACGTGCCTGAGAATAATCCTTGAGATCTGATCCATTCTGCCAAAAGCATTTGAGTCTGAGTGCTCAATGCACGAACTAAGCCATCAAAGGCAAGCAGCATGACCGGTTGCAAAATGTCTGCCGACAACTTCCCTGATTGTAGGTAAACCAGGAACCAGACGAATCCAAAAAGCAGGAACCAGTTATCATAAATCCAATTATATATGCGTCCTTAAAGTCCACAAAATGGCAGCAGAGATGGATACGTCATCAAGTCTTCCAAGTCGATGAGATATCCAGCTGCGTGCATGCCAACAGGGCAAATCAGCTCACTTAACGCCGGTATTTTCTTTGAAGAAATGCTATCAATTGTGTTGAGGGATCGACTGACCAAATTGAAGTCCATAATTATGGTTCGGAAGATATGTAGATATGTAGGGGGCGGCCGTGGCGTAGTGGTAATGGCAGTCGTCCCCCGATCGGAAGGTTGGCGGTTCGAATCCCGGTTCCCCACACCATGTGTCGTTGTGTCCTTGGGCAAGACACTTAACCCCGAGTTGCTCCCGGTAGGACTGGAAAGCACCTTGCATGGTAGTCTGCCGCTACCGGTGTATGAATCTGTGTAGCATTCAATGTGTGTAGCGCTTTGAGATTTTCACTAATGAAAAGCGCGTTATAAATTGAATTTATTATTATTATTATTATTATTATGTAGAGAGAGGCTCAGAAGCAGTTTCGCAGACAAGACAGAGCAGCAAAGCAGAGAGGGAGAGGAGGAGAAAGGTGTCCAACCTAGGCAAGAGCAAGTGGTAAAGGAAAACGAAGCTATCCAAACCAACCTGGCTCTATGTGAAACAAGTAATTGCCCCCAAATATGACTTATTTTGAAAAGATAGGTTGATTTGACAAGCCACACCCAGGTCTGATTACTGCCAGACCTGTAGAAAACAAAGCAACTTGACAGAGCCGTTATGGGGAGGTTTGTCTGGTAAAAAAATTAAACAGTGGTGAACCTTCTGTTAAAATGATTCCACGAGCGCATCGACTCCTCCAGGAGGTCCAAAAAGAACCCAGAACAGCATCCAAAGCTCTGCAGGCCTCGTTCGCCTCAAAGTCAGAGTTTGTGACTCGACAAGTGCAAGAGACGAAGCATGTGGAGACTTCTGAGGTGAAAATCACTGCTGAGAAAAAAGAACCCGTCTTACATGTCACAGAAAACATCTTGATGATCTCAGAGAGTTTGGGGAGAAGTTTTCTGTGGACAACAATACAGAAGTGGAACGTTTTAGAAGATGTGCGTCGAGAATTTTGGTCAAGGTTTATGAATGTTTTTAACTACTATGGCTGAGAATATTAACTTCCCATGAATCATGTGTTTGCGTTACCAGAGAGTTATTTTCTCTCCCAGAGAGCTGAATGAGGAGCTGATTAGATCCTGCATGTGCATCTGGATGGCTGAGGTCATCAGTGTCTGCCTGTGTGCTGGGAGCTGATAAGGTTGTAAAAACAAATGTCACACTCTGCCCATGGCAGATTCTCCTGACTAGGCTCCATGCATGTAGACCTTCTGAACATCTGTGGTGAAAGTCTGCCTTTGCCAGTAAAACCAGTTTAAAATCTTCTTTCGTCTTTGAATGTGGCTTTAAAGGTCCACTGACATCATCTTTGAACTTTGCATATAGTGACGCAACATAAATATCTTGTGTCATTCAACTATGTTCGTTTTTGCAAACAAAATGATAAATTAATGAAAATTCCTTTCAAACTGAGTTTAAAATTAAAAACCGTGTTTCTTCATGGAAAATCCGACTACACGTGAATGCACCATCTGTGATGTAGCAAGGAGAACGTCTTTAGAACGCCCCTTTTACATATTCATGGCGAACAAGAAATAAAACGACAAAATTATCAATCTAAGTTAAGATTTGAGCGATTTGTCTTCAGTTTGGGAAGCAGGAAGTTAGATGAGCAGAAACAGCAGGTTCTAATTTAGGTCTGCACCCGTATTTTTTTTAGTCTTACCTTTTCAGGAAGCGAGGGAGCTCCGAGGGGGGTGGGGGGCAGCTTTATTTATTCTATACTTGACGAAGTATTTCATCTTTTGGGAAAGTGAAAAGGCTCACTTGTTCACTGATGATATTAGAACACCCAAATGTGACACAACGTACCGACATTTTTCAAGTTATTAAAAAAAGGCGATTTGGCAGAGAATACGACATACGTTATGGGTTATCCTAGCACACAGACTGAAGGTCCTCCTTCTTACGTCACAGATGGTGCATTCGTGTGTAGTCGGATTTTCCATGAAGAAACACGTTTTTTAATTTTAAACTCAGTTTGAAAGGAATTTTAATTAACTTATCATTTTGTTTGCAAAAACGATCATAGTTGAATGATACAAGATATATATCTTGTATCATTTTATGCAAAGTTCAAAGATAATGTCAGTGGACCTTTAATTATAACAAATGGAGAATATTTTTACCCATCATTTTGGTGCGTCGAGGTGGCTCTAGCATCTAACCGTGAACCTCCAGGCTTGGATCTGAACCGTGCACGAGGGAGATTTAATCTCCTTAACTGAAAGTCCTCAGGCTGGAATTACCAAATTTTAGAGAGGCCAGATTTGCTGTTGGTTCTGTGGAGGTGATGGGTGTCCGACCAGAGCGGAACCACGCTCAGAGCGTCAGAAGATTATGTTTCTATTATTTTGGAGGAATCTTGGATCCTAGTTTGGTTCACCAATGTTTCTGGGTGGGCTAACATCATCCAAAGCTCTGCAGGCCTCATTTGCCTCAGTGAAAGTCGGAGTTCGATAAGATGTAAAAGACGACGGACAAAATCTTCTGAGGTGAAAATCACTGCTGAGAAAAAGAACCCGTCTCGCATTTCACACAAAATATCTTGATGATCCCGGAGAGTTTTGGGGGGAAATATTCTGTGGACAAAAATACAGAAGTGGAACATTTTAGAAGGTGTGCATCCTGTTGCATCAGGAGTTGAACTACGGTTCATTTCAGACACAGAGCTTCATACCCACAATCAAAAGGTGGCAGTATGATGGTTTGGGCTACAAGAAAGTCTCAGAGGATCTTCTGTTCGTCAGTTTGAGACCATAAGGTCAAGCATACTTGTGTTCTGCAGCAGGACGATGAGTCGAAGCAGCAGCTATAAATTCCTCCACAGCCGACTGAAAACCTCATTGTCGACCATCAAACATGAGAGTGAAGCTGTTGCCACCAAGGCACACGATGTCCGGTTTAGACGACAATTACTTTTCCACACAGGTCAAAAAAGGCGTTCAATACAGGATCAACTGGACTTTATTTGTTGCAGAAAACGTTTCGACTTCTGTCCAGAAGTCTTTTTCAATTCTGAATGAATGGAAGCTGTGAGAACGAGAAGTTTTATACATAGTTCCCAGACACGCCCCCAGTATTGCGCAAACCGGTTTTCGCACCACATCTAAAGGCAGAAGAAGGCAAGATGGCGAACTAGCAGAGCAAATTATACGGACAATAACACGAGCTACCACAGCTTCACCAAGGAACAAGAGCAAACTGGCAGTGGTCGAGTTAAATGAGTTTGAGAAAGAAATCATGGCAGACGAATCAGACAACTTGTCACAAAGTAGTTACTCCGATATCATTAATTATTTAATTAATACAAGGAGCGAGCCACACCGGCTTCACAGCACACCGGCTTCACAGCTTTAAATCCAAAAAAGATGTGTAAACTGTCTCAATCAGATCTAACCAGCTAAAAAAANCACCTGAATCCAGACCAATGCACACTAGATCCTTTTTTTAATGGCTTTATTCACCGATTGCTTGTATTTTTTTTTTTTTTTCAAAATAAGCTTCTTTAGTCGGAGGTTTCCTGTGGAAGTTAATGAAGTCTTCTAATTAGAAACTGTTTCAGTTCCTCTGTATTTCTGGATGTCTTGATTTAAACTTTTAATATTTGTCTAAGGTGGATCTCCTCTTCATCCTGTTGCTAATTTATGTTTTTTTCTTTGGATGCTTGTCTTTATGCATAAAACGGGTCTTTCCAACGCCTCAGGCAATGAACTGCTGGCTGACATTTTCCTGTAAACTCTTAAGATTAAAAGTTGAGCATTTCTTTTATGATTGAAAACTCTTTATTCTCCTTCCCAGATGTGCATTGCTGTCAAAACAAAGCATTTAATAAAATAAAAAAAGAGCCATGGTTACTCGGTTGGCACCAAGATGAGAACCTTTAAAAATTTACACAAGGTTTAGTTGTTATATTTTGTCTTAGCAGGACGCCTGCTTCAGTAGCAAGACAGTTAGATCATTTGTGTTTTTACAGTTTTGAGTGTATCATGTTTCGAGCTTCCCAGCAGAAACATCCTGTTTAGTTTGTGCCATTTTCATCTTTGCAAGTCAGAAAAACTTGTTCTGTCAGCTGGAACAGGTCCAAACGCGCACTACAGAAAAGGAAATGGAATAAAAATTAAAAAAAACTCATATGAACTGCTGGTGTTTCCCCAGTGGAGGGATAAAAGTACCCTGACTCCAAAACATCCACTGCGTTTGTGTAATTTACAGAACGTTACTGAAGAATAAGTTCTGAAAAATCTGTGATCCTTTTACTCCTGTTCAAACTGAAGACAGAAATTAACGTTAATGCAATTAGTCAATCAGGTGATTCATAACCGTCGCTGGAGTTTATCCAGACTGTCTTCAGCAGCACGGAGAACGAGTTCTTCCAAAGTCTCTGATGCTGCAGGAGTTCAGAAGCTGCGTCGCTGCAGAAATGTCAGGTTTGCTACAGAAGTTTGGCTTTTAGTTCTGCAGAAAAGATGCCAGTCTGAGCTCTGAACTGAACTGGTCTGTTGGGTTTGACAGGAAAAGACTACAACTAATGTAAAGGATCGTATCTGCTTTTCCAGTCATGCTGTTGGCTCCTGCCCAGAAAAAGGTTGTAGATGTATTCTCTTTAGAGGCGTCACATTTTATAGCTCCAGCTTTGACTTGGAAAATAAAAATGACATCCATAATATTTAAAACATCATCCATCCTTACCATGATAAATGTATTTGTTCTCACCAGCTGAAACAGAAGAAACTCCAAGTAACAGATTCTACTGTAGTGAAAGTACACATTTCAAATATCTTGCACTTAATCCTTACTGCTTTGACAAATTGTTAAACTTTCGCAGCTTATTGTCTCAAAGTTGGTTTATTAAACTCGTTTTCTAAAGTCCTGATGCTGCTCAATAATCCAGGTTTTAAAAAATATCCAACAAGGTGAAGTCGTGTCCTCTGGACGGGTTCTAAGAAACAAAGAAGAATCCGTCCAGAGGACATGACTTAACCTTGTTAGATCGTTTTCTAAAGGTTTTCTAAAATGTAACAACAATTTAAATCTGTCATTTATCAAAAACTTTCAATAAACAACCATCAGAATTCATTCAACCTTTATTTATACAGGTTAGTCCCATTCAGTCACGGGGCCACATTTACAAGAGAGACCTTAATATTAACTGAGTGATGACAACAGTGGACAACAAAGACGATAGACAATCATAAAGGATGTGTACAAATTTATTTATTTGTTTTAACAAGTGAAAATAAAATGGTCATTAAAAAAGATGATTAAAAGGAAAAGTATTAAACAAGCAGCTAGGTTGTAAGGGGGTGTAGTAAACTAAAAACAGAGCACAAGTTTAATATGTTATATTTGAGTATACTCATTTCATTTAATGTTTGCACATGTGTTTCCAGGTGGTGGCCATTGTCATGGACTTTCTGACAGACCTGCAGATCCTCCAGGACCTGCTGGATGCCTCATCGCGCCGCAGCGTGGCAGTTTATGTCGTGCTGGATGCCAAGGGAGTTCCCGACTTCCTGGATATGTGCTCCCGGCTGCAGATTAACGCGATGCATCTGCGGGTGAGCAGCAAGCTTTTCAAACTGAACATGATGGGGCACCTCAGAGGGATGAGGCCAACTGACAACAGGAGTGTTCCAGCTCCTGCATGTGACTGCAGGAGTTATCAAGATTTAAAAACTGACTAGGCTCATCTGTTGGACCTTAGAGGACATGTTGCGGTGACCTGAAGTCCTCACAGGAGTCATGATTGTTTGAGCAGTTAAAGAATAATCCTCTCCAGGTTTTAAAGCGTCTGCTCCCAAATCATAAACCTTTAACAAGCAGTTTCTGCTGACTCTTATCCAGGAAGAGTTTTAAAGTGATTCAGAAGCCGTGGAAAAAATGTGCAGGGCTGTGCTCCTAATTTAAATACAGGTAGTCCTCGACTTACGACGTAGATCTGTTCCTATGCGACGGAGTAAACCTATTTTTGACGTAAGTCGGAATATACGTACATACTTCACCATATACATGTACAGTACAGTATTACCAAGCCCTTAGTCTATCCTAACACAGTACCCTACATAATTATCAAAAAACGCATACATTTCGGAGCCATAATGAAGGGAAAAAAGAGTTGTGGCCTACTGGGAAGCTGGTGACGCCGTATTCCGTCATCCATCAGCCGTATTCTCCATTTGTTACGATGTAAAACCGCCGTCCTGCTCGGCCCATCCTCCGTATTCTCTATTCGTTTACGACGTAAAACCGCTTTCACAGTACAGTTTTGTTTTTTGAATGTCCAGAGGACCAGACTTAGCTTTTTTAGAGAGTACAGTGCAGTATTCCTCCGCCGCTACGTTTACGACGTAAAATCGGAAACCAGAAGCTGCGTAACTCCGCTTTTCAAAATAATTTTATTTGTTTTGTTTTTTTATGGGAGATGCACCATAACCACGAAACGTCGTAACTCGAGACCGTCGTAACCCGAGGACTACCTGTATGTGGCTATAATATTTATTCCCTTCAATATCAGAGCAACGTAGACACTGATGCTACACGTGTGCACGTAGTCAGCCAATGGCGTGCCTAACGGGTTCTTCGAGACACGCCCACAACTGACAGGAACAAGCTTGTGAATTCTGTCGGCGCACTTAAAGTTGTTCAGACCTAATTGAGCGGAAGCTAATTCCGGTAACGTTTTCCGAAATTAGCAAAAACGCTAACCCGTTAAACGAAACGTTACTTCTGCCGTTAGCTGCTAGCGGAACCACTGCTGGCAGCCATTCAATATATATTTTTTATTTTTTATTTAAGGACACGTCAAGCATCAATATGGTAAAAACAATATGTAGTTGTTGTTTCTTTCTTCATAAATTTTTTACCAGTTTTATGACACTACAATTAAGAGGTTCTAAATTGTTTGTTGTTGGGATGTTTCCAAACCGTTTAAGGTTTCTTACTGGTAGTTTTCCTATACAGGTAGTCCCCGGGTTACGACGGAGATCCGTTCCTGCGTCGTTCGTAATTCGAAAATCGATGTAAGTCGGAAAATACGTCCAAACGACACCTCATACGTACAGTACTGTATTTTACCAAGCACTTAGCCTATCCTAACACATTACCTTACATAATTATCAAAAAACACATACATTCTGAGCCATAATGACGGGAAAAAAATAGTTAATTTCTTACTGGGAGCTGGTGAATTCTTCCTCTGTCTGTTAGCATGTTAGCTTGTGCACCTCCAAGCTCTGCAGCTTCCTGCCGCTTCACGCAGTCCACAACGTTTACAGCAAGGTCTGTTAGCATGCTAGCTCGTTGCTCAGCTGTAGCCTCTCTGCCTCGTAAACCTCTGCTCCAAACAATAAGGTCTTCTGTACTTTTCCACGCGCGGTCCTGCGGTCCAGAGTTTTACAGCAAGGTCTGTTAGCATTTTAGCCCCTCCTAACCTCCTCTGCTCCGGTCTGCTTGTCCAAACAATAGTTTCCACTGAGTGCGTCAAGCTACTCTTCCTCCCCCCTCTCTCCTGTACGTTTCCACTGAGCGCGTCAAGCTACTCTCCCTCCCCCCTCCCTCCTGTAAATTTCCGCTGAGTTTTGGTACCGTATTTTTTTGGTGTAAAGGCGCATAAACCTTGTAACGCGAACAATGCTTTTCAATGGGAGGGCGTTCGTAACCGCAAAATGTCGTAAGTTGAGGCCGTCGTAAGTCGAGGACTACCTGTAGTTCAATCCAACTGTTGTACCACAGCAGACGCTTTGAAAGTTAATTGTTTATGTGAATCCAAGTAGGTCCTTTCAGCCTCTTGGCCTGTAAATCATTACTGGAACAAGAAGCTTGTCAGAGGCAAACTTCAAGCGCTTAAAATAGTTTTCAATGAGCAGGCTGATGGTTTCTCTTCTCACCGACTGTCAGCCGATTGTTGTTTTTCCTGAGAAAAATAGGTCAGATGTAGAATGCACCTTTGTGTACTCAAGCCTGCACCTGATCGGGCTTTTAGCTAAAACGTCCCGTTTGTTGAACCTGGATCCTCTTTGTTCTGTTTGCTGAAGTAGTAAACAACTGGAACCACAGTCGGCTCCAAACTAAACCTGCTGAACCGGAAGCCGCTCGTCGGGCTGTCGTAGAAGTTTTGAATTCAAATTTGATGTTTTCTGGTACAACAAAACGAAATGTCAAATTGAATGGTAGATTTTTCTGTAAATGGTGAATTAAAGTGTGGTTTTCCAGCAGTTTTAACATTTTATCCTCCTTTTTATGTTTCATGGGCAGAAAAATGACGGTGTCGATGTCGGATATAAGCGAGCCGCACCGTCATCCTATCCCCACCGAGACACAATACCCAGCCTTATCTGCTGTATGCAAACTTTTGGCAGCGTAGTTTGACTTGAGTGCTGGAATAGCTGCTCACAGTGGTGTCGGTTACACCGTGAAAGGCCTTCTCTGAGCGCCGAGCTCTGTTACTCTTACTTCTTACAAGTGAACATTCATAGAGCAACGAGAACGGATCCAAAGAGGGTAACGTGATGCATCACCTCCCACCGTGGCGCTCCGGGGGAAGCCTCCTCCCGGTGTGTCCACAAAAGCAGCTGGACGACTCTGGATCTCGTTTGAAACCACAAGGTGCTCAGTTTGTCTTGGCGTTCGTGTAAATAAAAGCATGAGGCATGACGCAGTTGAGGATGTTTGATGTTCGAGGCTGACAGCGTTTACTCAGGGTCACCTGAAATGTGTAACTAAGTGGGCGTTTCTTTACAGAACCTCCGTGTGCGGACGGTGAGAGGTGCAGGGCTGCCCCTGGCCTTTGGAAAGCTGCCCGGTTCCTTAGGCTCCAAATACATGCTGGTGGATGGAGAGAAAGTCCTGTTTGGGACCTACAGGTGAATATCCACCATCGATCAGTGCTTTTGAGCTTTTATTTTTGGCTGGGAGAAACACTTGTCTACTTCATATGACAAAATCTATTTAAAAAGGTGATTAATAACCTGCAGGGTTGACCGGAGTGCAACAAAATAATTTAAAATGAAGTACAAAAAAAATTAACAAAGCCACGAAGTATCAGAAAAAGTTAACCGCTGAACGTTTTAGTGTGTATGTGAAGAGTTGTTTGTAAAAAGAGTTTACCGTAAATCTGCTGAGCCAGCACATTATTAACAGCTGAAAGACTTATTGAGCGCATTAAACTTGAGGAATGACCTTAATCATTTTAGAAACAAGCCGCTGCTTATTCATTAATCTGGTCATGACCTGAGGGGAAACGTATTGTCTTGTCGAAGCTCCAAAATTCATGGCTGAAACCCGCGCCTTCGTGCAAAAAGTTGTTTTTCCTCTACAAAAGAAGCTGACAACTTGTTTACTGATTTTTTTTATTTATTTTTTTTACTAAAAGCTTTGTGTGAAAAATGCTATGCAAAAGAGCTCAAACCACACCGAGCGTCCACCATTTAGAGAACCAAAAAAAAATAAAAAAAGGAGAGACGGCCCATGACGTGTTAAGCGGCCTCCCTCCCATTTTTCTTAAAGGGACACGCTCGCTCCCTCACTATCCATCCTTCAGTTCAAACAGTCTTATACTACCATCCATTGGTCAAAAAAGGTACTACATGCAAAACAAACTGACAAACATTTCACAATTGACAATAATTCCACATTTTTGTCAAATTTCAAACAATATTATCGTTTATCGCAATAATTTCTGAGACAATCACCCTGCAAAATGTGTTACCGTGATAGACCTAATCACACCAAAGTTTTGCTAACACTCGCAGACCTAGCTTAAATTTTATATATTTATATATAAACATACATTTTTTCTTCTAAATCAGCCTTTTATACTGAAAGTTGATGGAGGAATGCCTAAATCTGTAACCTAAGTTAAGTCAGGTCCTCTAGACAGTTTCTTTTGTAGCTCCTTGGCCTAAAGACGTCCTCTGGATAAAAGATGAATCTTTTCAACAATAAGTAACCGTCTAGGGGACCTGACTTAACTTTGTTGGATTTTCCTACCTGGATTATTGAGCATGAACTTTGATACTAACTCACAGTAAGCTGTATCCTACAAGCTATCTGTTAAATTCAAAGTTTTATAAACTCCAAACCATTACGCCAAAGTCCATGTTCAATAATCCAGGTATAAAATCCAACACTGTTCAGTCAGGTCATCTGGATGGTTTCTTTTATTGCTGAGACGTTTCGTCCCCTTCATCCAAAGGACTTTTTCAATCTGAGGAGCCACCAAACAAAACTGGTTCCCACAAACAGCACATTTCATAGTGGGGTAAAAAACAGTTTGCCTGTGCTAAGATGGCCTCCGGGGCCCGCCCTCTCCCTCATCAACTCCTCTGAGACGGTCATGCCAAAGTGGATCAAAACACCAAAGTTCATGCTCAGTAAAATTCATGGCATCTGCTGTTTGTGGGAATCCATTTTGTTTGGTGGCTCCTCAGATTGAAGAAGTCCTTTGGATGAAACGTCTCTCCAAACCATTACATTAGAAGTGTTACTTGTGCAAACACTGCATTCAATAGTCAGGATTTCAATTTTTTTTTAGTTTTGTGCTCATGGCAACCCAGATTGATGTGCAGAGGCATAAAAATCAACTGAAAAGTAGAACTAAAGAAACTAAACTAACATATTATAAATACCCTGATGCATGCTCAATAATCCAGGTAGAAAATTTTAAAAAAGCTAAGTCTGGTCATCTGGACATTCAAAAAACAAAACAAAGCAAATTTGATGTTAATTTTTTTGAATGTCCAGCGGACCAGACTTAGCTTTTTTAAACATGTTATAAACTCTTTTTCTTCTTCACAAAAGAGAGATACTGTTCAGGCTTGGAAGATGTTATTTGTGACCCTAAAACGGAGACACATACCAAACTTTGGCGTGCACGAGCCGTTACACCCACAGTCCCAGTGGATTTTTCTCACATTAACGGTGCGATGGACTAATTTGAAAGGTTCTGTGTTCATTTTGTGCAAATTTTTTGTCACTTTTAGTTTGATTTGTTTAAAAAATAATGCAGCGACTCCACCTGTGTGTGGTGGCTGCTGTTCTGCCTGTGCAGAAACAAACTGCAGCCAGACAGAATGAAATGTGCAAACATGAGTTTTAGCATAGCCTCGACGTTTCTACGATCAACGCCTCCGTCCACACGTTCATCCACTGTTCATAACACTATGTGCCGTTACCAAGTAGAATCAATCTGTTCACACCTTTACATACTGTGCTGCTTGAAACTGAAATATGTGCGACCCCCCCCCCCACACACACACACACACACACGTGTGTGCTGAAGCAGCTTTCAGTTCACAGTTTTAATGCAAATCAACAGAAGTCAAAACTAATACGAAAAGTCAAGAGTCGCTCTTTGACTCTCAGATAAACACGTTCTGACTAGAAGTTTGTGTGAACTGTGCGCATGCATGAGCGCCTGCTCAGTGGAGCAGGTGGAGCAGCTGCTCCCCCTCTTTTTCTTTAAAAATGTTTTTAACGTAAAGCTGTATTCGCTCTCCAAGCAACAAGACAAAAATCAGGCAATGTATTGATTCTATTTCTACAGCGAAGCTTTAGGGCCACGCTAAGAAAAAAAAGTCAGAAAATTAAAAGAATAAAGTCATACAATACCTTTTTTTTAGCATGTCTTGTTTATTTTATTTTATTTTTTTCCCACAAGTCGGATCCACGACGCGACCTGTCAATCAATCCAGTAGGCGTGTCAGCAAATGGCCGATCCGATTCTAAATGCTCCTCACCTGCAGAGCTGCTGCAGCCCATCAGAGTACCACCTTACTGTGAGCAGGTTCAAAGTCCTGACACTGATAATAATCTGATGCTGATGTGCTCACAGATTAACCATCTCCTGATTTGTAAAACCAAAGTATAAACAAGATGCTCAACATTCTTCATTTTACCACAGTTAAAATGCAGTAAACCCTGATTTATGTGTCGGAGTTCAGATAATATTACGACTCATTTAGCTTCAGATTATTTTTAAGATGACAGGAATAGACATTATTATTATTATTATTATTAAA
>JBBPBX010035780.1:0-31866 GCA_038048925.1 Garcialebias charrua
ATATATATATATATATATATACATATATATATATATATATATATATACATATATATATATATATATACATACATATACATATATATATATATATATATATATACATACATACACACTCCTCCTTTTAACAAAGTAGCAAAAAACTAGCAAAAAACTAGCAAAACATTATAAGGTAGACGTATAAAATCAAAGACAGGAACAAATCTGCATTGGTTTTTGCCAGGATTCCAACAGATTCTGAAAACCATATAGAGAAGTCAAGGTCGAGAGCTTCAGATCTTTTTGTAAGATATTCCATGAAGCAGGAGCGGAGTAGGAGAAGGCCCTTTTTCCAAGTTCAGTCCTCACTGACGGAACACTGCAGGTAATCATGTCCTGAGAGCGCACGCTGTAGCTGCACTCACGCAAAGACATGTAGGAGGAGATGTATGAGGGCAGCAGACCAAGAAGTGATTTGAAGATGAAAATGTACCAGTGGAAGAGTCTGCGTGAGGTTAATGATGTCCAATTAACCAGTGAATACAGGGTGCAGTGGTGGGTACGATAATCACAACCAGTTATGAATCTTAGTGCACCATGATAGACAACATCCAACATCTGCAGGGTGCTAGTTAGTGCATCCTCGATGTGTAATATGGAGAGAGACCAATGACCATCACTATCATTTTTTGTAAATATTATTTTCCCTGGGAAGTTATTCATTAATATAGCCACACCAGCTGATTTGGATGTGCCATGTGAATAAATAATTTTATCTCCCCATTGGTTTGACCAAAATTTTTCATCGGAGTCAGTTGAATGAGTTTCTTGAAGAATAATACAGTGTGGGTTCTTGTTTTTACAGTACAGAAATATCGCCTTCCTTTTGACAATCTCTCTGAGGCCCCTTACATTTAAAGACATATAACTTAAGATTGGTTTTTAAAAACATAAAATAAAAAAATAAAAAGAATAACTACACAAAACTTAAAATTTGATGATTAGTTAGAGTAGAATTAACTTAAGGCAAGCCCCTATAAAAGTCAAATATTGCCCTTTTTTGTTATAACATTCAAAAGAGAAAGAACACTCTTGCATCTGCAAAAAAACACTGAACTTGAACCAAATTCACTCCTTTTTAATTCAGGTGAGAACAATAAGGAACACAGGAGTGCATGTAAGAAGAACTGTTCTGAAAAAGGCTTAATTGACAATAATATGTAAACTGTACTCAGAAAAGAGACGAGGCTTTGATCACCTTGCCGTCGATCACTGCAACATGACCTCTGTAAAAAGCCACCTTGCCCTGAGATCTGGCTTTTGTAATTTTAGGCCACAGTTCTTCTCTTGCCAGCCGGTCTTCCTTTATGAAATCTTGAGCAAAACGAAGGCCTTGTTCTTTACCCACCGTTGAATCCTTCGTCACTTCGTCTTACAATGCTGTTATTGCTAGTATCACTCAGCCCTCTGTGAATAGCAAACAACATCAGGCGGAGGAATAAATGGTCGGACATTATAACTAATATATCCCACAAATACTTTGGCAGACATTTTTCTTCAAATTTTAACATGATAGAAAAACTATCACTCCTTTCTCCATTTTTATTTCTTATCAATCGTTTGGCTTCGACTACTTTCCCTCCTGAGATATTAGTTTTGATCTCCTCAACTGACACATGGGTGGAATACCCGAAATAACTCTGCATACATACTGTTTGTTATCTAGAATTGTCCCTCTCACATTCTCACCAAGGACTCTTTTTGCATTAAGTGCTGTGTCTTTTTGTTTAACATCATTACAAATTACCAGTAAGGATCCATCTCTTATCACTTTAACCAGTTTCACCTTTCCAACCAGTGAACTGATCTCTTAAGTGAGCTTAATCGGATTCAACGTGCCAAAGGACACTCCCTCTTTAACAAACTTCTAGATAATCTTAAACTCTGCCACCATAACTGTTTCTTCTTCAGATTCAGAAACAGATGACTCTACATGTTGTCTTGCTTTTTTCCGTTTGTGCTTAGATTTGTGAGTTTGCCATATCCCTTCATTTTCAACACCATCTCCTCCCTCTTCCATTTCTGCAAAATCACTTCCAGATAATTCATTTCCCTCTGACATCCTTCCAGCCATTCACAGCCTGGCCATGCCTTACCGCCTTCTCTCACGTCCACCGCCACACTGGCCTTCTATGGGAGTGTCGCAACTCTCTCGCCGTTTATAGGGCTCTGGCGCTAACGAAGATAAGAAAGATGAAAATTAAAAGTGAAGAAGAATAGAATGTCACTTCACCAATATTTCAAAACTGTTGGGAATATACAAAGTTCCAGAGGAATGATTTTGGATGGATGATCAGTAAATGGATCAAAATGTATGGACTAGAGGATAAGAAAATAGCTAAATTTAATCCAATTTGTATTATTCCTCCATGGCTATTCCCTAAGGTGAATGTAGATATAAGATTACTTGGAGAGAAAAATGATTGGAATTTAAATGAAATAGGGATAAAGACTGATGACTATTTAAGAAAATCATACTATAATTATCTCAAAATTTATTCAGATGGATCTAAAAATCTTAAAGGATGTGTGGGAATAGGAATATACATACCAGAGTTTAAAATTCACATTTCTAAAAGACTATCAGATCACCTTTCAGTTTTCACAGCAGAAATGATGTCAGTTACATTAAGTTTACAGTGGGTGGAAGAGGTTAGACCAGACAGGGTGGTGATATGCACAGATTCAAAAGCAGTTTTAGAAATTATTAAGGGACAAGTAAATAATAGGAAAGACAATTTTAGAAATTCAACAGAGTTTTTTTAATTAAAGTTTTTATTCATTTTACATATTTAAAAAAACTGTGTTGAATTTCTAAAATTGTCTTTCCTATTATTTCCTTGTCCCTTAATACTTTCTAAAACTGCTTTTGAATCTGTGCATATCACCACCCTGTCTGGTTTATTTAGATTATACAGAGGTGGCATCGATGTCTGGTTCTGCTGGGTACCAGCTCATGAAGGGGTAAAAGGAAATGAAAAGGCAGATAAATTAGCAAAATGGGCTCTAGAAATGACAATAACAATTGCAATTCCTTTTGGGAGAGGGGAAGGGAAATCACTTGTAAAGAATAAAGAAATGGAAAAATGGCAATTGGCAACAAAAAAAAGTGGAATGAAGATAAGAAAGGGAGAAGTTTACATCAAATACAAAAATCAATAGTAATTAGAACTATTAATATGAGAAACAGAAGGGAAGAAACAATAATGACCAGATTAATAGTAAGTCATACCTATTTAAATGATATTTTATTTTTAATAGGGAAGAAAAATAATAATAAATGTGAAAGATGTGGAGAGAAATAAACTGTAGAACACATGTTGATGAACTGTAGAACATAAGACTCTGAAAGAGAGAATTTAAAAAGATTGGTTGAAAGGACAGCTCAAGAAAGGAGTCTTAAAGGACTATTGAGAAATGAAGGAAACGTGGCAGTTATTTATAGAGTAAGAAAAGCATTATTTATCTTTCTTAAAAATAAAAGATTACTAATAGATGTAGAGAAAGGTTGTTACACACACATGTACAGTAGGTGGCGGTATGCACATTAAAGTTGCTTGCGATCTGCCATTATTGAAAAGAAGAAAAAGAAGAAGAAGAAGAAGAAGAAGAAGAGAAGAAGAAAAAAAGGGGGAAAAAGAAGAAAAAGACGAAGAGGACAGCTGGTTCCGGCAAGATGGCGATGTGGGCACACGTGCTGTTTTGAGCTCCACTCGTGCAGCCCCGAACTTACTACAAAACTGGCCCTTTTTGAACACTGCTGAACACTGCTTCATCTCCAAGGTAGATCAGAACATCACCTTTTAAAAATTAAGAGCCTCATGAAAAAGATGTCTGCCGTGAACGAGAAAGACTTCCCTCGTTTGAAACAAGCTAACGCTAATGCTAAGTCAGCTAACGCTAATGCTAAGCTAAACTTGCATAGCTATGCTGCTGCTGCCTCCGGCGCGGAAACTCCGATGGAGACGTCAAAAAGTGCCTCTGGTACAAGAAGACACCTGGATGCATCTCCAAGTAAGCCCCCACCAGCCTAGCCTGGTTTAAACCAGACCCTTGTCCTTCACTTCGCTTTGGACTAGGGTCTGGCATCTCTGCCATAGACAACGATTTCTCCTGGAGATTTTTGAATGGACCAATCAGAGAACAGGAGGCAGAGTTTTGTTAGTTTAGCCTGGCGAGGTCCAGGCTATCAGATAAATTGCTCAGAAACCACTCGGTGGATATTTTTTCTGCCACCAGTGTGTAATTATATGTCTTTAATTTACTGACTGTTGGCCTAGATGAAACATTTGAGATAAAATTCGATTTTTTATCATTTATTTTCGTAGCGCACCCGAGGCTGTTTGGAAAATATCAAACCGAAACTATTTAATATCCAGCAGATTTGACCATTTCGTGAATTGATTTAGGAACTGTTAAGCTCAGGAACACTTCTGATATAACGTCAGCTATGAAATATATTTTTTCTCCGCAGAGAAATAATAGTTTTTTACCTTGTTTTGATGAAAATTCGTTCGTGGCGGCAGCCATTTTGAATGACGACGTCAGTCGACATCGTTCAAAACTCCGCCTTCTGCTCTCTGATTGCTCAGGAACACTTCTGATATAACGTCAGCTATGAAATATATTTTTTCTCAGCAGAGAAATAATAGTTTTTTACCTTGTTTTATTGAAAATTCCTTCGTGGCGGCAGCCATTTTGAATGACGACGTCAGTCGACGTCGTTCAAAACTCCGCCTTCTGCTCTCTGATTGGTCCGGTCAAAAATCGGCCGGAGAAATCGTTGTCTATGGGAGGAATCCCAGACTGTGCAGTGAAGGGAAATGAGAATTGAGCGGAGCTGTGCAGGAAGGCGAGGGCCAGGCTAGGAACTGTTAAGCTCAGGAACACTTCTGATATAACGTCAGCTATGAAATATATTTTTTCTCAGCAGAGAAATAATAGTTTTTTACCTTGTTTTGATGAAAATTCGTTCGTGGCGGCAGCCATTTTGAATGACGACGTCAGTCGACATCGTTCAAAACTCCGCCTTCTGCTCTCTGATTGCTCAGGAACACTTCTGATATAACGTCAGCTATGAAATATATTTTTTCTCAGCAGAGAAATAATAGTTTTTTACCTTGTTTTATTGAAAATTCCTTCGTGGCGGCAGCCATTTTGAATGACGACGTCAGTCGACGTCGTTCAAAACTCCGCCTTCTGCTCTCTGATTGGTCCGGTCAAAAATCGGCCGGAGAAATCCTTGTCTATGGGAGGAATCCCAGACTGTGCAGTGAAGGGAAATGAGAATTGAGCGGAGCTGTGCAGGAAGGCGAGGGCCAGGCTACCACCAGCCAAAAAGCAAGCAACAGTGGATGAAAGCTCTCTAGCTGCTCTCATAACAGCCATTAAAAGTCTGGAGAACAGATTTGATGACTTTGGTAGACAGCTGAAAGAAAATTCAGAAATGGTCGCTCGTATTACACTCCAAGTGGACCAGAATACGCTCGACATTACCAAATGTAAATCTACTGTAGAAAATCTTGAAGAAAAGCTTGCTTCAGTGGAAAAAGAAAACACAGCTCTGAAGGAGAGACTTCTGGAAGCTGAAAGATACAAGCGTAGATGGAACCTGAAGCTGTCGGGGCTCAAAGAGCAAGATGGAGAAAATGTCAGAGAAAAGGCAGAGCAGCTGCTCTCAAGAATCTTACCGCAGTGGGCAGACCAGGTGGAAGATGTGATCGACACGATTCACCGAGTGGGAAGAAAAGATGCAGGTCGACCTCGTCAGGTCATCATACAGTTCACCAGGAGGCGCCATCGTGACACGGTTTGGAAGGTGACGAAGGATTCAACGGTGTGTAAAGAACAAGGCCTTCGTTTTGCTCAAGATTTCATAAAAGAAGACCGGCTGGCAAGAGAAGAACTGTGGCCTAAAATTACAAAAGCCAGATCTCAGGGCAAGGTGGCTTTTTACAGAGGTCATGTTGCAGTAATCGACGGCAAGGTGATCAAAGCCTCGTCTCCTTTCTGATTACAGTTTAAACATTATTCTCAATTAAGCGTTTTTCAGAACAGTTCTTCTTACATGCACTCCTGTGTTCCTTATTGTTCTCACCTGAATGAAAAAGGAGTGAAGTTGGTTTAAGTTCAGTGTTTTTTTTGCAGATGCAAGAGTGTTCTTTCTCTTTTGAATGTTATAACAAAAAAAGGGCAATATTTGACTTTAGGGGCTTGCCTTAAGTTAATTCTACTCTAACTAATCCTCAAATTTTAAGGTTTGTATAGTTATTCTTTTTATTTTTTTATTTTATGTCTTTAAAAACCAATCTTAAGTTTATGTCTTTAAATGTAAGGGGCCTCAGAGAGATTGTCAAAAGAAAGGCGATATTTCTGTACTGTAAAAACAAGAACCCACACTGTATTCTTCTTCAAGAAACTCATTCTACTGACTCCGATGAAAAATTTTGGTCAAACCAATGGGGAGAAAAAATTATTTATTCACATGGCACATCCAAGTCAGCTGGTGTGGCTATATTAATGAATAACTTCCCAGGGAAAATAATATTTACAAAAAATGATAGTGATGGTCATTGGTCTCTCTCCATATTACACATCGAGGATGCACTAATAATCCTAGGTAACATTTATGGCTACTGCAACACTTCAAAAAATAAGGAGCTTCTTACAACTATTGAAGTTAATGTTAAACAACTTAAACAAAGATTCCCAACAAACTTTGTATTATTAGGCGGGGACTGGAATATGGTTATGAATGAAAGTTTTGACAGACACCCAAACAAATATGAAAACTCCCGTCCAAACCACATTATGTCTGATTTCTGTAACAACTTAGGACTTATTGACTTATGGAGAGAGAAACATGATAACCAAAAGCAATTTTCTTGGTTCAGACCAGATGCTTCAAGCAGATCTAGAATTGATTTCTGGTTAGGTACGGATGATATCCTCAAACTAACATCAGATTGTGACATGTCTAAAACTCCCCTTACAGATCATTGCAGCATCAATTTACTAATTACTCCTGTTCCTGATACTTTAAGACATGCAGGATACTGGAAATTCAACGCAGATCTCTTAAAAAATGATCTCTATTGTAAAGAAATCAAAGAACTAGTAAAAAAGACATTTCTAGATGAATCAATAATAACCTACACCTCAAAATGGGAATACCTAAAATATAAGATACGGCTTCATTCTATTTCCTTTAGCAAAAAAATAAAAAAAAATAATGACCTGGTAGAAACAAAATTAGTTAAGGATTTAAACTCATTATGTGTTAAACAGACACTAAATGATGCAGACAAAAATAACCTTTTGACCTTACAATCTAAACTAGACGCCATCTATGAAAGAAAGGCCCGGGGTGCTTTTATCCGATCCAGAGCTAAATGGATTGAAGAAGGAGAAAAAAACAGTGCTTACTTCTGTAGACTAGAAAAGAGGAGGCAAACTAAAAAACACATTCAATCACTCCTTATTAACAATGAGGAGTGTACAGACCAAACTTTAATAGCAAAAGAAATTAGCAACTTTTATCAAAAGCTTTACAGCTCCTCTTTTTCATCTCAAGATAGCGACCTCCTGTTAGACCAAGTGAAACAATTCATCCCTCAGATCTCTGTGGATTTCAAAGAAAACTGTGACAAAAATATTAATATAGAAGAGCTAGACCGTACTATCATGTGTTTGAAACTTGATAAATCCCCCGGCCCTGATGGCCTTACTGCTAATTTCTATAGACATTTTTGGGACTGTCTCAGAGAATTTATATTCCAGGTCTTTCAAGAGACCATAGATAATAACTCTCTTCCACACAGCATGAAGCAGGGAATTATCACACTTATTCCAAAACCAGAAAAAGACAGAAAAGTTCTAGACAACTACCGCCCAATCACCCTCTTAAACTGTGACTACAAATTATTAACATATATATACACAAATAGATTGAAAACTGGTCTTAAGGATGTGATTTCTGAAACCCAAACAGGTTTTATGTCTAAAAGATCAATTCACGACAACATTAGACTCGTCCAAGATTTACTCGAATACAATGATCTGATTGAGGACAAAGGCTTCATTCTTTTCTTAGACTTCTACAAAGCCTTTGACATGCTGGAGCATCAGTTTCTATTCAGAGTCTTACACTTATTTGGCTTTGGGTCAAATTTTTGTAAAATCATTGAAAGCTTTTATAATGACACTACAAGCTCGGTTGCTCTTCAACATGGCACCTCGCCTCGTTTTACCATTAATAGAGGAGTAAAACAGGGCTGCAATATTTCTCCATTCCTCTTCATCCTGGCTGTTGAAGTGTTGGCTATCTTCATAAAAAACTCAAACATTCCAAAATTGAACATTTTTGATGACCAAATTATAATCAGCCAACTAGCTGACGACACCACAATCTTTTTGAAGAATCTAGATCAAACTCCTAAAATCATTGAATTAATTAATACATTTTCAAAAGCATCAGGTCTAACTTTGAATCTACAGAAATGTGAACTGATGGCGATTCATAACACTAATCTAACAGAAGCATATGGTATTCCCATCAAATCCTCAGTGAAATATCTTGGAATGGTAATAACTAAAGATACTAAACTCAGTGATACTCTTAACATAGAGAATAAAATCCAGAACTGCAAATCTCAGTTAAACGGATGGAATCAAAGAGATCTAACGCTATTCGGGAGAACCTACCTAACTAAAATGGAATCACTGTCTCGTTGTATTTATCCGGCTTATTCGATGGCCATACCTAATGTAAGATGATTTATTTTGATTTATTTTGATGTAAGATGATTTATTTGGGCAGTTACGTATTTAGGTTACTGTGTCTTTAAGAGACTTCTTCTTCGTGGGTTTTTCTTCGTGGGTCTAGGGGTGTGTTCAGGTTAAGCGGGGAAAAACAACGGTAGACGCGGGCAGCGTTCATGAGGGGATGACGTTGTATTGAAGAGTTGAATAAAGTCCGTGCAGCCAAGCTTAACCCTTTCAGCGTGATTACTCCTTCTCCACCCCACGACCTTCAGATGTGTTCGTGACACTTCTCCACCTCAAGCGGTGGTGTTACACTGGTGGCAGCGGGTTTGTGGACGCTTTCAGCGATTGGAGCGGTGAGCACATGCTTAGCATGCTATTAGCCAGATAGCTAATGTTGCACATGCTGATAGGCGCATTTAGCTGCTGCTGAGGACGGACTTTTTTTCTCCTCCATTTCTCTTTTTTTTTTTTCTTCTGCTGTTAGTTACAACGACCAATACTCAGTTATGGAGAGTAATTTTTGGGAACAATTACCTTTTCATTCTGCTGCTGGCCGTGCCAGGCCACAGTACAGCCACATGTTTGTGGGGGATGGAAAAGAAGATTTTTCAAAATGGTGCAGACGTTTTGAAGTGACTGTTGCTGCTGATCCTGATGCTAATGAGGATAGTTTGGCCAAACTGTTGCCTACATGCTTGGGGGGAGCTGCTTTTAGTTACTGGGACAGTTTATCCGATGCAGTTAAAACAGACTATTCAGCCACGAAGGAAAAGCTGAAAAGCGTGTTTGGACAAACTGCTTATTTGTCGACTTTCCAGAGCTACATTAATGCACGCAGCCGCCTCCCTGGTGAAGCTCTCCCTGTGTTCGCTGCAGAAATTTGCCGTCTGGTCGAGGAAGCTTTTCCAACTTATGGCAATAATGGTAAACAGGGAGAAAAATTTAGACGCTTTATTGCTGGACTTGACCCATACCTCCAGCTGCGATGTCATGAGCAGGGGGTTAAAACATTGGAGACTGCGCTACAGTTGGCTATTCAAATTGAAGCTGCTCACCAAGCTACTAGTGTGTTCACATCCCCAGCTCCGGTGCAGTCTTCTTATACACCAGCTTACCCTGCTGTCTCACCTGGGTGGTCTACTCAGCTCCCTTCACCTGCTCCTCAAGGAGTCCACTCAGCTACGGGGGATGATTTCAAGAAAATGGCAAACACGATCGAAATGCTGGCGGACAAAGTTCATCAGCTACAAATGACGGTTGACCGCCAGCGTGAGGACGCATATCGACAGGACAGGCGGGATTATGGATTTCGTCATCGGAGCTCCGCTTCGGCTGGACGAGGTGAGGGCAGATATTCATCGGATGACTACCATCTGTCACCTCCACGCCGCAGAGACTCATCGGACGACCGGAACACACATCGCCGCAGCTCCTTCCGCACATCACATGACGAGGAACGCAACCAACGGGAGTCACCTGCTCGAACCAGCTCATCTGAACGCTACTCGCAGGGCTACAACGCTCCAAACAGGGGCTATGCTAGCCGTGGTCGCTCTCCGGGCCGCTATGAAAGTGGCCGCCTTCATCGCTCTCCCAGTCCGGCCCGGGTACGGTTCCAGTCTCCTGCACGTCAAGACCGGGAGCAGGGAAACTACAAGTAGCTGACAATGAGGGCAAATTGTCAGCTACCAACTTCTCTTTGGCCCAGACGGACAACGACATTCACCCTGACACAGGTACTACTAACAGCTTGTGTGTGACTGATGTAGACAAAAGATATGTGTCAGTTGTTATTGAGGACACTGTGGTGCATGCTTTTGTTGACACAGGAGCTGACGTTTCTATTATTAGTGAGACTTTTAGAATGGCTACACCTGCTCTTCAGAGAAAACCCATTATGAAACGGTTTATCCCTCTCACTGGGGTCACAGGTGATCCCCTTGACTCTGTAGGCTCCATTTATGTGAACCTAAGTATTGCAGGTGAGCCCATGACACATACACTTCAAGTTGTCAGAAACTGTACTAAACCAATCATTTTAGGTTGGGACTTTATGGTGGCAAATGGCATTACTGTTGACACTCGCACCATGACATGCAATGTAGCTGGTACAGCTGTACCACTAGTTAGTCCACATTTGTACATTCCCTGCCTGACTGCGGTGACAGTGGCGGCCACGGTTGCCATTCCGGCTATGTCAGAGAGGGTCATCACAGCTAATCTTGATGTACCCCTCAAAGGGTTTTTACCTAATGGTTACATTGGTGTGTTCGAACCACATTATACCGATCAGTCCTCTACTGGTATGGCATGGACTGTGGCGAGGGTAGAGCACGGTTCTATTTGTGTGAAGGTGGCTAATGTTTCACATAGTGAAGTTATGCTACATGATGGTACACAGGTGGGACATTTTCATGCTATCCTGGCAGGGGGCCAGAGTGAGTTCACCATTATGGATGGTTCTATTGGTAATGTTAATAGACAGATACCTGACAGTCCGGGTGCAACTCCTATTATAGATGACACTGATTCAGACCTGACGCCATTGCAGAAAACACAACTGACGGACACTTTGACTTCTTTTGCTGACGTGTTTAGTCAACACCCACATGACTTTGGTAGAACTGACATGGTCACACACAAAATCATTACGAACTGTCACACCCCAGTCTCTCAGAGAGCCTACCGCACCTCTCCAGTCATGAAGGCTGAAATCCGTCGCCAAGTGGAAGCACTTAAGGCGCAAGATTTGATAGAGGACAGCTCGAGCCCCTGGGCCAGCCCGGTGGTGATGGTGAAAAAGAAAGATGGCTCATATAGATTTTGTGTAGATTTTCGAAAACTGAACTCTGTCACTATTACTGACGCACACCCCCTACCAAGAGTAGATGACAGTTTAGACGCGTTGTCTGGTTCGCAGTACTTTTCTACCATGGACATGTCTAGTGGGTACTGGCAAGTACAAATGGATCCTGCAGACAGACAAAAGACTGCATTTACTACAGGTGATGGCTTGTACCAATTCAAGGTCATGCCCATGGGACTAAAAAACGCACCTCCAACCTTTCAAAGGCTCATGGAGCTGGTTCTGCGTGGTCTACACTGGACAACTTGTGTCATTTACTTGGATGACATCATTTGCATGGGAAAAACATTTGAAGAACATCTAGGCAATCTCACAGACATTCTCACTCGCTTCAGACAAGCAGGGTTAAAGTTAAACCCTAAGAAATGTGACTTTTGCAAACCTGCTGTGAAGTACATGGGACACATTGTGTCACGAGAGGGACTGACGGTGGACCCAATCAACAGTGAACGCATTAGTGACTGGCCTGTTCCACGTTCGCCGACAGAGGTACGTGCCTTTTTGGGACTGTGCTCATATTACAGACGTTTTGTGCATCAATATGCCTTTATTGCTCAGCCTCTACATAGACTTACCCAAAAACAAGTTGTGTTTGAATGGACAGATGACTGTAGCACAGCTTTTCAAACACTTAAGAAGGCATTGACTTCTCCTCCAATAATGGCATTTCCAAACTTTGATGAACCATTCATTCTGAGCACAGATGCATCTAATTTGGCAGTTGGTGCAGTACTATCACAGATACAACAGGGACAAGAAAGGGTGGTGGCATTTGCAAGTCATGTACTGTCAAAAACAGAGAGAAAATGGTCTACCTATGACAAAGAACTGTATGCTATTGTGTGGTCAGTCAGACACTTTAGACATTACCTGAGTTGCAATCCTTTCACCATTATTACTGATCATCGTCCTTTGCTTAGTTTAAGGAAAATGGACATTACGCATGACCCTACAGGACGCAGGGGTCGTTGGGCGTTGGAGCTCGATCCGTATCAATGGACAATCACTCACAAAGAGGGTAAGAAACACACAAATGCAGATGCCATGTCACGGATACCATTGGGACAGGACTCTATTGAGATGACAAGTACGACGCTACCTGAAGCTCACTCTTCGCCTAGTGATACAGGACAATCTGTCTCACTGTCTGAGGCGAGGGGTAATGATGAGGGGTCATGCTCGACCCCTGAACATTTAGAGAGGACCGATATGGTACCGAAAGTTTGTTGTGTGGACACTGATAGGACACATGTGAATGTGGGGTTTGACACATTACAACAGACATTATCTGCCCATAACGTGGACATTGTAAATGCACAACTTGCTGATCCTGTTCTCGGGGAAGTGCATAATTGGGTTAAAAACAAGAAACGTCCCTACCTCAGACAGGTAAAAGGTAAAATGCAGAGGAAACTATGGTGGCAGTTTCATAACTTGTTGCTATGTAATAACTTGTTGTGTCGAAAAGGTCAAACACCGCCTGGCAAACCTGAGGTTTATCAAGTGTTAATTCCAGTGGCACTGGTTACAGAGACAATGCAATTTTTTCATGGTAATCCATGTTCTGGTCATTACAGTGCTGAACGAACATTTAAGAAAGCATTGACAGTGTGTTATTGGCCAGGAATGAGATCTGATATTGAGCAGTTCTGTAACTTGTGTAAGACATGTGAAGCTTTTAGGAGGGTTGTACCAAAGCACAGAGCTCCTTTACAATCTATTCAGACTGAAAGACCATTTCAGTTGGTCTGTACGGACATTACCGAACTGCCAGTCACATCTGTGGGAAACAGATATGTGCTTGTGGTACAGGACCATTTCACCAAGTATGTGAATGCATATGCTATGGTTGATCAAAGGGCTGCCACGGTAGCACAGTTACTCTGTGAAAGGTATATCCCTGAACATGGTGTCCCTGAGGAACTGTTGTCGGATCAGGGACGACAATATGAGTCAGAAATTATACAAAACATTTGTCAGAAACTACAGATGACAAAGAAAAGGACCTCCCCATATCACCCAAGAGGGAATGGTATGGTGGAAAGATTTAACAGGACTTTGAAAGAACAGTTGGCTCGACTCATCCAGGACTATGGGGGTGAGTGGGACCACTACCTTCCTGCTGTGGTGCTTTCATTCAACTCTACGCCACACTCGAGCACAGGGTATTCTCCTTACTTCCTTGTGCATGGCAGAGAGCCCAGACTACCGGCTACTGTTCATGTTTCATCGCCAACAGTTTCTGATAGTCCGACTAACTATGGTGCAGAACTAGCTCGACGGATGGACGCTGCTTTTGAGACTGTTTTTCTACATAGTGAAGAACAGAGACAAAAACGGGAATACTACTACAACAAGGACACGAGGTTCAGGCCATACGTTTGTGGTGATCTGGTATGGATGGATGATCCCACCACACAACGACAGAAGCTTGCTCCAAACTGGACTGGACCATATAAGGTTGTATCTGTGGACGACAAAGGGCTCCTTTACAAGCTGGTGGATGTGCAACACCCTCAGGCTGCGACCAAGGTCATCCACTATGATCGGTTGAAACCTTATCGTGGTTCCACAGACACATTAACAATGGAGGGCAATCAATCTGTCCCAATGACAAACATGAACACGCTGCCGAAGTACACAGCTTTGTCTGGCTCATTGCCCTTGATCTTTGGCCAAACAGCACAGACAGCAGAAACTGCGAGGTCATTGACACTTTCACCAAGGAGACAAACTGAACCAGTCTCCCAGCAGCCGGCGCAAACACCTCTTAGCTTGCCGCCTTCTGAGGGTACAGTTGTCACCAGGTGTGGGCGCATGGTTAGGAAGCCACAACGACTGTTGTCGTGACAAAGTAAAAAAAAAAAAAAAAAAAAAAAAAACTGTTCTATATGTGGACTTTGTTTATTGTTCTGAGATTGTGTTTTGGGAAGATGATTTATTTTCTCTTATTGTTACTATGGTTACCTTATTTTGAAATGAGGACATTTCATTTAAAGAGGGGGAAGTATGTAAGATGATTTATTTTGATTTATTTTGATGTAAGATGATTTATTTGGGCAGTTACGTATTTAGGTTACTGTGTCTTTAAGAGACTTCTTCTTCGTGGGTTTTTCTTCGTGGGTCTAGGGGTGTGTTCAGGTTAAGCGGGCGAAAACAACGGTAGACGCGGGCAGCGTTCATGAGGGGATGACGTTGTATTGAAGAGTTGAATAAAGTCCGTGCAGCCAAGCTTAACCCTTTCAGCGTGATTACTCCTTCTCCACCCCATGACCTTCAGATGTGTTCGTGACACTTCTCCACCTCAAGCGGTGGTGTTACACTAATAAATATATTAAAGCCATAAATCAACTAAACTTCAACTTCATCTTGAAAAATCGAGTCCACTACTTAAAAAAAGCAAACATGGTAAAAGATTTTAAAGATGGTGGTTTTCAAACAATTGACTTTGAATGCTTAAATGCTGTCTTAAAAAGAAACTGGCTGAAATCTTTTTTAATGAATGGAAATAGTATTTGGTATTGTCTTCCCAAAGGTTTGTTTAAAAAACTTGGTGGTATAGATTTTGTTCTCAAATGTGACTTTAATGTTGTTAAACTCCCTGTGAAGCTAGCTGACTTTCACAAGCAGGTGTTGTTATGTTGGAAACTCATGTACTCACACAATTTTACTCCCCACCAAACTCCGATCTGGAATAATAGATATGTACTACACAGAAGTAAATCTCTGTATTTGGATCACTGGATGGAAAAAGGTATTTGGTCCATAAAACATCTTCTAAAGGACAATGGAAGCTGGTTGTCTTATGAAGATTTCTGTGCACTATATAATTTGAACTGCTCACTCTCTCAGTTTAACACTGTTATAAACTCGATCCCTACTGCAGTCAAATGTATGGTCCAAAATATAAGCACTGAAACAGCTAACCTCCACTTACCTACACCTCAAATAAATGGAGTTAACCTTTTGGATAAAAGTAACTCTAACAAAAGGTTACGTCGACATCTAAACGACATTATATTTCCTGTACGTCCAAACAGAAACTCCATCCTGAGTTTGTTTTCTGACTCTGAAGTCAATAAGTGGAGAACTGCTTACCTTAAATACCCCTTAAGTCCTAAAGCTAAAGAAATACATTTTAAAATTCTCAATAACATTTTTCCATCCAGAGAACTATTAAGACAAAGATTTAATTTCGATGCTAACAACTGTACTTTTTGTGACAATGATATTGAAACAACAGACCATCTCTTCTTCTACTGTGTACATACTGAAACTTTCTGGAAAAACTTTCAGGCCTGGTTCTCAACTAAACATCTCCTTCCCCATCCTCTAAAAAGAGAGGATGTAATATTTGGAACCACCCTCAGAGACGGAAGAGCTGACCTCATACTGAACAACCTGTTGATCCTCGCAAAATACTTCATCCATTCCTGTAAATGGGGAAACAGAAAACCTGACTTTTCAACCTTTCAACGCCAGCTGATGGACAACCACCTAAAAACATTAAAACTGATGAAAAGCAAGATGAGTTTACAGCTTCTCAATGCTTATGAAGAACTGAACTTTATTTAATAATTAGAGCCCCTTGTGTATGTTTTTAATTTTTATTTATTTTTATTTATTGTCTTTTCTTTCTTAAACTTGTCATGTTATTTTCTCTCAATTTTTCTTGTGTGCCTCATACTTGCAAAAAATTATTTCTGTTGTATATGCCACATGTTTTGTTTGTAAATTTTGCTCAAACTTTAATAAAAATAAAAATAAAAAAAAGAGGACAGCTGCCTCAGTCTTGGAAAGAAGCAGTGCAGTGATCATACCGCTACGGAAGCCAGGAAAAGATCATACCAAACCGGAAAACTACAGACCAATAGCTTTAACATCTAACATCTGCAAAATTATGGAGAAAATTATAAATGAAAGACTTGCATATTATATAGAAAAAAAAGGTTATTTGACCAACTATCAAAGTGGTTTTAGAAAAGGAAGAAACACGATGGATCCAGTCTTGTGTCTGAAACATGACATCAGGAAAGCCCAGATTAATAAAGAAAGTGTGGTAGCTGTGTTTTTTGATGTAGAGAAAGCATATGACATGATGTGGAGAGAGGGGCTACTTATAAAAATGAAAAAAATGGGAATCACAGGACGAATGTTTCATTGGGTAAAACATTTTCTGTCTGACAGACAAATATAGGTAAGAATAGGACAAGTTTACTCAAACAAATACTATATAGAGAACGGGACGCCGCAGGGAAGTATAGTTAGCCCTCTATTTTTCTCCATAATGATAAACGACATGTTTGATGACGTAGAAATAGGAATGGGGAGATCGTTATTTGCTGATGATGGCGCTTTGTGGAAGAGAGGCAAAAATCTACAGTTTATTCTAAAAAAGGTGCAGGAAGCAATAACGACAGTTGAAACATGGTCTAATAGGTGGGGAGTTAAATTTTCTGTGGACAAGACAAAATCAGTAATTTTCACAAGAAAGACCATACCTAACAATACTGAACTCAAGTTATATGGAAAAGTGATTGAAAGAGAAAAACAATTTAAATTTTTGGGTATCTGGTTTGATGTGAGACTTACGTGGACAGTGCACATCCAAAAAGTTAGCCTACAGATAAATGTAAAAGAATTTTAAACATCATGAGGTGTTTGACAGGAAAAGACTGGGGAGCAGACAGGAAAGCACTAAGGACCATCTACACAGGATTAATCAGATCAATAATAGACTATGGGAGTATCGTTTATAGTTCAGCTTCAGAAACAAATTTGGAAAAGTTAAACAGTATTCAGTATCAGGCATTAAGGATTATTACTGGAGCATTCAAAACAACACATACAGGATCAATATTGGTAGAAATGGGAGAACCACCACTGAACATTAGAAGAGAACAATAAGCGTTAACCTACAGGGCAAATCTGAAAGGACACGAACAAAACCATCCGACACAAGAAGTATTGAAACCATGCTGGGAAAAAGAAAAGAAACGCATAAAAAGCTTTGGTTGGACCATAAATCAAAAATCAACAGAAATTCAAGTGGATGATCTTAATGTCAGCCCAACAGTTCCACTTTCAAACGTACATCCATGGTTGTTCACAGATCCAACAGTGGACTTAAATATATTAGAACAAACTAGAAATGGAGTAAATTTCAACACAGTTATTGAACACATCGATCAATATTACGGATATGTAAAAATATATACAGACGCTTCAAAGATTACAGCAGAGCAATTAGGGGCAGCATTCATTGTACCAGAGTTTGGAGTTAAAGTAGGGAAGAGATTAAACAACAAATTATCAGTATACACAGAAGAACTGTCCGCGATATTATTGGCAGTTCAATGGATAGAAGATAATCGCCCACTCAGATCAGTCATCTGTTCAGATTCCAGTTCATCTGTAATTAGTATAAAAAACAGTTGTTCAGAAAGCAGACCGGACATATTGACAGAAATACAGCAGACACTATTCAGAATTAACATGATGGGATTAACAGTTGCATTTTTGTGGATTCCAGCACACATGGGGATAAGAGGAAATGAAATGGCAGATAAAGTTGCAAAGGAGGCTACCAAAGCCAATTCAGTGGAACTTGATGTAAAATTCAGTCGGGCAGAAGTAAAAAGTATCTCAAAGCAGAGAATGAGGGAAAAATGGCAAAAGCATTGGGAAGAAGAAAGAAAAGGTCGATGGTTCTACAGCATTCAACGTAAAGCTGGAGAAATGCGGAGCGCTGAAAGAAACAGGAGGGAAGAAACTGTCATCTCAAGACTCAGATTTGGACACACAGGATTGAACAGGACACTATTCATCATTGGGAAACATAACACGGGTAAATGTGACTACTGTGGAGAGGATGAGACCATTCAGCATGTGCTAATGATCTGCCATCAGTACCTTCATGAAAGAAGACAAATGATTCGTAGACTCAATGGAATAAACGTCAGATACGACCCGGTAGAGTTGCTACAACAAAACTCAAGTTCTGCATGCACCAACATTTTGTTAAAATACTTGAAAAGGACTCATTTGTTCAACAGAATCTGAGCAATATTTATTTATTTATGGAGATTTTTTTATTTTTTTTATTTTTATTTTTATTTTTGAGCGCTATTCCAGTTCATATCCTAAACTGCAGATGGCGGTAATGCTTCAAATCATGTAAGCCAACCGCCAAAGAAAACTCAAGAAGAAGAAGAAGAAAAGACGAAGAAGAAGAAAGAAAGAAAGGTATCGTGCTGCACTTTTAGACTACGAGTTACTTTTCTGTAACATTTACAGTAATTTCATCTTCTTGAGTTCGTTTCATTTATACCGGTTTAGTATCATTTATTTTAAGAAAACTATCGAGAGATGAGGCGACAGCAAGCTAAACAACGAGACGAAGTGGCTACAGAAAACATGGAGTTTCTGGAAACAACAGTCACAGATGATAAAGAGGAACGATGTGGTTTAAAGGACAAACTGCAACACAACGAAACCCAAGATGCAGCTTTCAACCCAGAAGTTCTGCTTCACAGATTAGGTTTGTATCTAAACATTCCTGCTTTTCAGTGTGATTTTTTTATCTTTATTAATCCAAATTTTGACAATCAGAAATATAATACAGAACATATAGCCTAGTCTATTACTGTACAAGAAGAAGAAAAAAGAAAGCAACAATTAAACAATGATATATGTAACAATATAATAAACAATGTCATACATATTGATTATGAGAATGATTATGAGAAATTTTGATTTATGATTATGAGAAATTTTGTAAAAATAGTTCTTGTTTTTCTAAGCTTCTGATTATTTAAAGTAAGCTTTTCAATAGATGCAATGTATGTTTTTAAGTCAGATTCTTCAAAATTATTCCACGAGGGGCTTTTTTCACTCCATTTCATCTTGTGGACAAAATAGTTTGCTAAAATTACAATAAGATTAACTAAATATATCTCTTCTGAAGAGAAGGTTGAATTATTGAAAATGAGCAAGATTTGTAATTTGGACAAAACAATATTTTTTCTAACTTTTGTTGTCAGGAAGCGTTGTACATCTGACCAAAATAATACAACATGAGGACATTCTACAAACAAGTGTTCAATACTCTCACCTTCATTCTGACAAAAAGAGCAGTTGTTACTAATACCAGAAAAGAACAAACAAATATTATCTTTAACTGGGTAATATCTGTGTACAACTTTGAATAAGAATTCTTTGATCTTATTGTTGAGTATATATTTATGAGCCTATGAGGTAACAAAAAATGGCATTCCATATTTTTTTGCTTAAATGATCCCATCTGTATATACATATGGGAACTGATAAAGCCTCTAAAGTTGAACAAAATCTTATCAAGGTCAGAGCAGAGATTTACTGACCTCTAAAGAAGAAAAAAACATGTCGCTCTAGACATTCCTTCAGCTTTGCTTATGCTGGTGAAGATTCTCAGTCGTCCAGGGCATGATAAATCAAAAATCATGATAAATCAGCTTTGCTTAATAACACTCTACCATAAATGGTTAAATCCCTAGCTAACCAACTATTAAATTTATTTTTAATGGCTTCATGAACAGATGTAAAATTATTGACCATGATAGAGTGTTCTTTAGAAATATTAATTCCAAGATATTTAACGGTACGTCTCGCCGCAGCACGGACAGGAGGAGATCAAGGAATAGTCTGAGATGATGGACAATAAATGCCATGCTGCAAGAGCGTGCCAACATGTTTTGCAGCACAAATGGGTCATGCGCGCACCTCAGCGCGCAACCACATTCTGCAGGTTATATTTCGAATCAGATATAATAATCTATTGCTCCGATGGTGTTTGGCGCCCACTGAGCAAGGAGACGTCTATATGACGTCTTTTTCAAGTCATTTCTGCACGTCGAAATCGGGTCCCTGGAAGGTCCAAAACGTTACGCCAGATGACGTCTTTTTCCCGACGTTTAAAAGACGTCTATATTCCTGACGTCTAATGCCCCTTTTCCACTTGGTGGCTCGGGTCGGATGTGACGTCATATTTGCGTGCCAAACGCGCGTTGGACAGCATTTCCACCTCACAGATGCGCGGCGCCAAGATTCCGGACTCATCTCATAGCAGGGCCGAGGCCGGCTGGCCCCGAACCGTGGGGAGGAGGCTGGACTGAGTTTGAGGAAGTGGCTGCCGCGAGGGAGCAAACACCGAAGGACTTTACAAGATTAACACGGTAAAAACAAGTATTTGTATTTAAAATTATAGCAAAGATGTGTCTTAAGCTGAACTATTCCTTACGTAGTGGTCAAAACGGCAGGATTTTAAAAAGTAGTTTCGCCACGTGCACACGCGCGCCTGCGCGCGCACGTGAGCCGTCTTTATTTCTATAATGTAGCTAAATAAACGCTTTAAAAAATATATTTCATAGCTGACGTTATATCAAGAGGGTGCTTGAGCTTAACAGTTCCTTAATAATTTCACGTTGTGGTCAAATCAGCTGGATTTAACAAAGTAGGTCGACACGTGCACATCACATGCACGCGCGGGTGGGGTCGATCGGCGTTCTTTCTTTTAAATGTAGCTAAATAAAAGCTTAAAAAATATATTTCATAGCTGGCTTTATACCACGAGGGTTCCTCAGGTTAACAAGTCCTTAATAATGTCACGTTGTGGTCAAATCTGCTGGATTTAAATTGATTTGTTTTGACTAATTCCAAACCTGTTACATGTGCTACGAAAATAAATTATTAAAAAATCGAATTTTAATTCAAATAACTCCAACAGCTTACAGTATGCACATAAACATGTAGTGATTACACTCTGTTGGTTTGAAAAATATCTGCTTTGTGGTTTCTGAGATATAAGATATGTGTTAAATACTAGTAGAAAAAAAAGAAGCTAGGTCGACACACTTATGTCTATAAAAAATCGAATTTTAATTCAAATAACTTCAACAGCTTACAGTGTGTACATAAACATGTAATGATTACACTGTGTTGGTTTGAAAAATATCTGCTTTGTGGTTTCTGATATATCGCTGGTGGGGGGCCGGAGTCAGTTTTTAACAGGAAAAAGTGTGACGATTGCAGGAGTGCCTAAATCAGGGGTGCCCAACCTTTTTTGAACCAAGAGTTACTTTTGAAGTCGGCAGTTTGCCGAGAGCTACTCGTCCAGTCTCAGTATCAAAAAACAAAATTTTTCATCTCCCTACTCCTCACTTCTTTAAAGTAAATAAAACAGAACGTAATGTGTTGCTAGTTTTATTTAATTAAAGTATTTTATCAAAGTAAAATGACGCAATATTTGAAAAGCACACCATATTTTTTAAAGAAACGAATAAACAATGAACTGAACAATATAAAACTCCCTCATTTACACTAACTATTTACAAAAAGTGACTTACAAAGGTGCAGATTTACAAATCTCCAACAACTATTTCAAACCTCAATAAAACCTAAATATCAAAACTAGGCAGCTGCTCTGTGCAGCAGGATGGTGTCATCTGGTGCAAGCTGTATAAAATAAATGTGTCTCTACCTTAGTGGCACTTCTGACACTGAGAGACATCTTCGGATGTAAGGATACTTTTCTTCTGAGAGCAGACTCCAGAACTCTCCATCCACGCCAGGTGATACTCGAATTACAGATGAGGCAAATAGACTTTGAATTAGAATAAACAAAAAAATACTCCTCCTCCCACTCTGTGTGAAAATAATATTTATGTGAAAGGGAGACAATTCAACTTACTCCTTCATCTTTAAAAACTGTGTTAGGATATGCTAAGTACTTGGTGACCGTACAGTACTGTACATGTATTCATTTGTAAAAAAAAAAAAAAAATTTTTTTTTTTTTTTTACTATTGTTCTGGGGGCCGGACCAAATGTGGGGGCGGGCCGGATGCGGCCCGCGGGCCGTAGTTTGGGGACCACTGGTGTACAGTATAGTGTTTGTTTAAAAACATACTGGAAGTTAAGAATATTTTCCATTTGCATTTGCCCTTTAAAGAATCATAAGAAAAAAGATTATTAGATTTGAACAGCCATCCATCCATCCATCCTTCCTGATGTCGTGTCATGGGTAGTGCAGCAGCTTTTCCAAGGATGCACAGACGTCAAATACGTCAACATCAACCCATCCATCCATCCTTCCTGATGTCGGGTCGTGGTGCAGCAGCTTTTCCAAGGATGCACAGACATCAACATCAACCCCGATGAAGCTGTTCTTGGATGCCTAAACGAGTTTCCTGATCAACAAACATTTAATTATTAATACTTTGTTTTTACGTTTAAAGAAACACGCTTTTAATGTTTAAGGGACAGTTTAAACCAAATTATCCATTTGCATTTGACTTTGAATTATCCCTGACAAAATATTACCGTTTAAATTTAATGAAATACTAACCTTTAATATTACAGGGCCAATTGAAACCTAATTAATTCCTAATCTGTACCTTACTGTAAAAATAGTTCAACTGATTAAAGGCAGTGCGATCGATGTGTTAAGCAATGTTAACAGGATCCTTGTGCATATATGAGAATAATCTTTATTATAAAGAAACAAAATGGAAAACACAGGGGTTTAAAACGAGCTGAAAAGGCAATAAAGTAAGATTAGAGCATTAAATAGCTCAAGGGACATTACCGCCAACAGGTGGTGAGACAAGGTCCTGCAGGGTGTTCTTCTTCTAACGTTTAGTGGTGGCTAGTAAATAGCTTGAGGTAACACTACCGCCACCACGTGGTAGGACGAGTGAGATTCTACACCCCGCCCACAGAAGGGCCGCAGTAGTGAATGGAGACAAACCTACATGTGAGCCGAGCCGAACTGAACCAGACCGGACCAGACTGAGCCGCTCTGGGCCGAGCAAGTGGAAAAGGGGCATAAAAGGCGTCTACATCAGACGTCTATATTCTTGACGTCTAAAAGGCGTCTACATTCGACGTCTATCTGACGTTATTAACTTACTGTATTTAGCTTATTCTAATTAGGCTATTATATTTAAATTATTTTAGTCACTTTACATGCTGCTTGTTCATGCTATGCATATAAAAAGTATAATGAATCTACTTTAAAATTGCGTTGAGGCAAACAAATCTAGGGAAATACATTTGACCATCCGCAGCTTTAAAATCCTACAAACAGTTGGATTAAGTTTTACAAATCACTCCATAAATTGTACCTTTATCCTGTTTATTTAACACAATTTAAAGGAACAGCATAACACATAAAATTGAGAATTCCACCTTTGGTAACTTAAAAAAAAAGTTTTACATTACGGAACTTATCAACTGGTGGCAACACAAAATACACAAACAAATCTATAAAAGTACACAGCTCACTTTGGTCTGTACAGTACTTCACATTAATTTTTTTTTTAACATGCTTTCATTCTTCGGCCGTACTCAACATAAACAATACAGGTAATAATTTTTTAACATGCCTTCATTTTTGGTCTGTACTTAACATAATTTTTTTTAACATGCCTTCATTTTCCTTTTTGATATAGCAGGCAGTAACAAGAGAAATAAAAAAGCTGTATAAAATTACAGTCCCCTCACCACAAAAATAATCTGTACAAAGTGTGCTGGTCATAATATTTTAAACAAGTTGATTTATTTCAAGAATTCCATTCAAAAAGTGAAACTTTCATTACACACAGACTGATATATTTCAAATGTTTATTTCTTTTAATGTTGATTAAAACTGACAACCAATGACAACCCTAAATTCAGTATCTCAGAAAATTAGACTACTACTTGAGCTCAATAAAAATAAAGTATTTTTATAAATGTTGGCCAACTGAGATGTATGAACATGAAATGTACAATATGTACATCTTTCAATAGTTGGGGCTAAGGACCATGCTACCATGTTAATACTTTTCAGTTGGCCAACATCTAGAAAAATCATTTTTTAATTGATCTCAAGTAATGTAATTTACTGATAATGAATTTGGAGTTTTCATTAGTTGTCAGTTATAATCATCAGCATTAAGATTATTTTTAAATATATCAGTCTGTGTGAATGAATATAATATAGAAGTTTTACTTTTTGAATGGAATTACTGAAATAAATAACTTTTTCACAATATTCTAATTTTATGACCAGCACCTATTTGCATCTCCCCCCCAAAAATGTGTTCCTCAGTTCTGTGTGAGCCCGTATCCTCCACTTCTATGTGGCACGTTTTAAATGTCCTGTGTGACCCTATGTCCTCCACCTCTTTGTGGTGCATTAAATGTCCAGTGTCCACTTCTTTGTGGTGCATTAAATGTCCAGTGTCCACTTCTTTGTGGTGCATTAAATGTCCAGTGTCCACTTCTTCGTGGTGCATTAAATGTCCAGTGTGAAAGCCCCACCTCCACTTCTTTGTGGCACATTTTTTCATCCAACCTTTATTTATACAGGCTAGCCTCGTTGAGCCACAGGGACTCATTTACAAGAGGGACCTGTCTCACTCACACCCAGGGTCATAGAGTCACCATCAGTCTAACATGCACGTTTTTGGACTGTTGGAGGAAACTGGAGCACCCGGAGAAAACCCATGCATGCACGGAGAGAACATGCAAACTTCACCCAGAAAGGCCCCCGGACCGGGATTTGAACCGGGGACCTGCTCGCTGAGAGGCAGCAGCTCTACCAGTTGTGTTAATTGTCCAGTGTGAGCCCATGTCCTCCTTTGCATGTTTTAAATGCTCTGCAGCATGAGTCCTTATAAAATCCTCTGTTGCTGCAGAATCTCCATTCATGATTCCATCTGCATTTGCAAAAAAACAAACAAAAACAAAAAGTAATTAGCAATATGCAAAGGCAATCTGGAAAATGCACAGTGTCTTGCTGGGATCTCCCCGATTAGTAAATAAATAAATAAAAACATCCATCCCAGTAAATGTTGATAGGTGGCTTTGAATTTTTGTTTTGGCCAATAACTTATAACACTAGTTAACACACTCCATCCATCCATCTTCTTCCGCTTATCCGGGGTCGGGTCGCGGGGGGTAGCAGCCTAAGTAAGGAAGCCCAGACTTCCCTCTCCCCATCCACTTGGAGCAGCTCCTCCGGGGGAATCCCAAGGCATTCCCAGGCCAGCCGAGAAACATAGTCCCTCCAGCGTGTCCTGGGTCTTCCTCTGGGTCTCCTCCCGGTGGGACATGCCCGGAACACCTCACCAGGGAGGCGTCCAGGAGGCATCCTAACCAGATGCCCGAGCCACCTCAACTGGCTCCTCTCGATGTGGAGAAGCAGCGGCTCTACTCCGAGTCCCTCCCGGATGACTGAGCTTCTCACCCTATCTCTAAGGGAGAGTCCAGCCACCCTGCGGAGAAAACTCATTTCAGCCGCTTGTATCCGAGATCTTGTTCTTTCGGTCATAACCCAAAGCTCATGACCATAGATGAGGGTGGGAACGTAGATCGATCGGTAAATTGAGAGCTTTGCCTTTTGACTCAGCTCTCTCTTCACCACGACAGACCGGTACAGCGCCCGCTTCACTGCGGACGCTGCACCTATCCGCCTATCGATCTCACGCTCCAGTTTTCCCTCATTCGTGAACAAGATCCCGAGATACTTAAACTCCTCCACTTGGGGCAGGACCTCCTCCCCGACCCGGAGAGGGCATGCTACCCTTTTCCGGCTCAAGACCATGGCCTCGGATTTGGAGGAACTGATCCTCATCCCGGCCGCATCACACTCGGCTGCAAACCGCTCCAGTGAAAGTTGTAAATCACGAACTGATGAAGCCAGTAGGACCACATCATCTGCAAAAAACAGAGAAGCGATTCTAAGGTCACCAAAACGGATCCTCTCAACACCTTGGCTGCGCCTAGAAATTCTGTCCATAAAAGTTATGAACAGAATCGGTGACAAAGGGCAACCTTGGTAACTCTAGTTAACACACTAACACACATTATTATTTATTAACCTTTATTTAAGCAGGCAAATCCCATAGAGATCACAGATCTCTTTTTCAAGGGAGGCCTGGACCTGAAGGCAGAACATGCATGTTTTGGATCTGTGGGAGGAAACCGGAGTACTCGGATAAAACCCACGCAAGCACGAGAAGAACATGCAAACTCCACACAGAAACACTCCAGGTCCAACCGGGGATTGAACCCAGGACCTTCTTGATGTGAGACAATAGTGCTAACCACTGAGACGTCGTGCTGCCAAATTTGAGCACATCAGTTAAAAAATTGCTGCAAAACGCACTAGAGTTACCAAACATTTTCATATCTATGGGGTGCCATTAGCAAAGTTACAAAAATCAACAGCAATATTTTAGTTTAGAGAAAACATTTTTTTCCAGTCATATTTTAACCATGTTATTAATACACGTCGGTCTAAATTAAATATTTAATTTGATAGCTAAATATTTAGTTTACAAAACTAAATACTGAACTTGCAAGTAAAATATTTAGTTCAGATGGTTAGTGGGTGGATGAGCGTGTGTTGATACATACCTATCAAGAACTTTGTAGACAAAGTCCTTGGTGTGCTTTCCTCCAATTCTGGAAATCTGCAGAACCTGTTGGAATAAATCCATGATACAGTTGATTGACACTTCAAAGTGTTTGGTTGTACAGTACTGCGTTATGCTCGGCTTTCCTCCAGACTTGTAAAACCTACCAGGGTAGCAAATTTGGAGTCACGAGGTGCTCCTCTCTCACAAAATCCTCCATGGTCTCTATCCTCTTTGGCACAACTGAAGAGGTGGGATGTATACGGCAGTGTTTTTCAACCTTTTTTGAGCCAAGGCACAGTGTTTTCATTGAAAAAATCACGAGGCACACCACCAACCAAAATTGTAAACAAAGCTGTATCCGCCTATATTAAATATATAGTCATTCTTATCAAAGTGTCTTGAATAGGAATGAAATAAACAGCTTCTCACCGCATACCAAGCACAACGGAGTCTGTGTCGTTGCGTCCCCGGTAAAAGTAAACCAAAACGAAATTTAACTCTCACTGTACTGTCTCGAGCTCACGGTATCTGCCTTCTTCTGATATCCACTTATACTAAGGCCTACATCTGGGTCTAAATTTTGTCCAGGGACCAGATCGGAGTTAGTATTTTTTCTTTTCAAAAACTTTTCCATCACTGTCATAGTCTTGCTAGCAGCTAGCTAGAATGCAATGCTGTCACTGCTACATGTCACGTTCATGCATCACTACTTTTCTTGTTTTAATGTGCAATGCTATGTTCCATACTGTCATCTATCTAGTGATAAGGAAATTACATGATTACGCCGCCAGACACTACAGCACAGACATTCGAAAATGGCATATTATTAGATAATTAATTCGTTTAAAAAAATATTTTTAGACCAGTTAAGTGAAATTGGATAATTTCCGCGGCACACCTGACGATCACTCGCGGCACACTAGTGTGCCACGGCACAGTGGTTGAAAAACACTGGTATACGGTGTAGGCGATCGCCGAGGTCAATGAAGTTGAATACGCTGAAACACTGGGGGGGGAAATAAAACAAAAACACACATTTCTTGATTACAATGTTATCTCTCCAACAGCAAGGTGGCTGGTTGATCATTTTTTTCCAAGTGTCTCACTGCAATACTTACCATCCTGAGGCAATGGGAATGCCCATCTTCCAATTTCTGATCTGGAAGTGGCATCGGTTTTCCATGAAAAAAAAAATAAAATAAAAAAATTATTTTGCAAGGCCTGATAAAATAAACAATGGTTTAAAGTGTAATGTATACCGGTACTCACTGGGCGTTGACAGGTCCTTGGGTTGAGGCGCTGCACTTGCTGAGGACAAAAACAAAAGATTATTCAGCGATGCAAAATAATTAAGATGAAGCAAAAAGGTGCATTAGCTGTGACATGTCCTCTAGGACCAACGCTCCACAAATTATATATATATGTATATATATATATATATATATATATATATATATGTATGTATATATATATATATATATATATATATATATATATATATATATATATATATATATATATATATGTATATATATATATATATATATATATATATATATATATATATATATATATACAGGTAACCCCCGACCTACGACCCCATCGACCTGCGAACCACGGGACCTACGAACATATCATATTTAATAAAAATATGAATTAAAAAAAAAAAAAAAAAATTTTTTTTTTTTTTTTTTTTTGTGTTTAAATGTTCTTAATTTCATGTGTACATCACTTTGTTGCAGCTCTGGTTGTTTTAAAGGCTTTATAAATAATAATTATGATAAAAAAGATCATTTCTGATCATTTTTGAGCAATTTTTGGCAACAGGAAGTAGGTCTTCAGTTTACACGGTCACAAATTAATGTAGAACACCGGACGCTATTTTAGGTTCAGTCACTGGGGTCTCCGGTTACAAATTAATGTAGAACACCGGACGCCATCTTAGGTTAGCTGCCGAGAGCTGGACGAAGACTGGTGACCAGGATGGCTTCATATAACACACGACTGCACACCATCGTACAGCTCCAACCACTTCATCAAGTTTGCGGACGACACAACAGTGGTAGGTCTCATCAGCAACAACGATGAGACGGACTACAGGAACGAGGTGAGCCGCCTGGCCTTGTGGTGCGGACACAACAATCTCACTCTCAACGTGGAGAAGACAAAGGAGATTGTTGTGGACTTCAGGAAGAGGGATGCCCAACATCCCCCTCTGACCATCAACAGCACCGCAGTGGAGAGAGTAGACAGCACCAAGTTCCTGGGAGTGCACGTCTCAAAGGACCTGTCCTGGAGCAGGAACACTGCAGCACTGGCAAAGAAGGCTCACCAGCGTCTCTACTTTCTCCGCAAGCTGAAAAGGGCTGGAGCTTCAACCCCCATCATGAGCACCTTCTACAGAGGTGCCATAGAAAGTGTCCTGACCAGCTGCATCACTGTGTGGTTTGGTGCATGTACTGCATCATGCCGCAAGAGCCTCCAGCGCATTGTGAGAGCAGCTGAGAAGATCGTGGGCACCTCCTTGCCCTCACTGCAGGACTTACACAGCAAACGCCTCAATCGGAAAGCCCACCGCATGGCAGGTGATCCCACACACCCACTACACAGCTGCTTCAGACTGCTGCCATCAGGGAGGAGACTGAGGAGTCTCCAGGCTCGAACCAGCAGACTGAGAGACAGCTCTGTTCATCAGGCAGTCAGAATGCTAAACACTCTGCCTGCTCTGCCTCCCCTCCCATTTGAACTGCCTTAACACTAAAACTTTCTCACATATTATCACTCAACACAAAGTTTTTAACACTAGACTCTGTGTCATCAAACGGGTTAATCACTAAACTCTCGGTCATGTGCTCATACAGTTTGCACTACTTCTCATACTTGCACTAATGTCTGTATTACATCACTGCCTATAATCATAATACTGTTTACATTCTCTGTTTACATTTATTAATACTGTTTACTTTTATTACTACTGCTTACATGTAATTACTACTGTTTACATTTATTTACACTACTCTAATATCTACACCACTGCTGGTACATATACAGTGTGCTCTGAACGGTCTTATTTAGGGATGCCCAATGTGCCTTACTGCATATGCCACTTTTTGCCTCTACAACAACATCAACTACTACCTCATACATATACTGTGTACATTGACTCATACGCTGCTTTGCCACTTTGCAAATGTCAATGCTAGAAACCTTTAGTTTATTTTAGTTATACTTTTTATACTCTTTTTTTATACTAGTATGCAAAAACTCAGGACAATATTATGTTCATTAAATGTTTAATGTTTTAGTTTTAGAGTTGGTGTAAATTTTCATACTCTTATACCACTATGCAAAAAACTCAGGACAGTGTTAGGTTTACTATTTTATGCTTATGTCTATTATTATATGTTTCAGTGTTTCAATGTTTAGATGTTTACTGTTGCACCGAGGGACTGAGAGAAACGCAATTTCGGTCCTGTGTATGTCCTGCACTGTACATATTGCAGATCTGACAATAAAGTTGACTTTGACTTTGACTTTGATATGGATTAATTACTAGCTGGAAACGTCTCTGTGAACTTTGTGGATGTCTCAAGCAGCAGCGGATTTATCGCCGATCGTGCCAGGCCGCCGTGCGAACACCTCCGGCCGGCCTGGCTACACCTCCGGCCTGGCTCTGGCCTGGCTAGCTCCAGAAGCTAACACGGGAGCTAACACGGTAGCCGGCCGAAGACTGGTGACCAGGATGGCTTCATATGGATTAATTACGAGCTGGAAACGTCTCTGTGAACTTTGTGGATGTCTAAGGCAGCAGCAGAAGCTGCAGATTGATCGCGCCGCCGCTCCAACACCAGCTCATGGCTTGGCTAGCAGAAGCTAGCCAGCTAGCTAACACAGGTCTGGAGCGGCTGCGGTGGTTCACTGGCCGGCCGGCGGGGCTGCTAGGCCCGACAACAATCAACGCATGGCAACCTAAGATGTCGGCTTTGACCATCTCAAAGTAAGAAAATATATTTTTATTTATTCTGTAAATGTGAATAGCAATGTTTAACATTACAGTACACTACTTTACATGCTTAAATGTGTGCGCGCGCTCCGTTAGCATGATAAATAAAGGTTGAATGAATGAATGAATGAATAATTTTTTTTTTTAAATATAATTTTCACCCCCTACCTACGAACGGATCGAGCTGCGAACGGTTCTTAGGTCCCAAACTCGTACGTAGGTCGGGGGTTCCCTGTATATATATATGTATATATATATATGTATATATATATATATATATATATGTATATATATATATATATATATATATATATATATGTATGTATGTATGTATGTATGTATGTATGTATGTATGTATGTATGTATGTATGTATGTATGTATGTATGTATGTATGTATGTATGTATGTATGTATGTATGTATGTATGTATGTATGTATGTATGTATGTATGTATGTATGTATGTATGTATGTATGTATGTATGTATGTATGTATGTATGTATGTATGTATGTATGTATGTATGTATGTATGTATGTATGTATGTATGTATGTATGTATGTATGTATGTTATGTATGTATGTATGTATGTATGTATGTATGTATGTATGTATGTATGTATGTATGTATGTATGTATGTATGTATGTATGTATGTATGTATGTATGTATGTATGTATGTATGTATGTATGTATGTATGTATGTATGTATGTATGTATGTATGTATGTATGTATGTATGTATGTATGTATGTAT
>JBBPBX010035781.1:0-22163 GCA_038048925.1 Garcialebias charrua
GCGTTTTTGGCCACTTGTTGAGGCTAAATACAATTGTTTTATCTTAAGAATGTTTTTTATCCACATCTAAACTACAGATTTGAACATTTTAAGAATATATGTAGTCTACTTGTTGCGAAATGATCTCCCAAGCCAAGCCTTGTAAGTGCAAAATCCTAAAATCAGATTATTTCTTCACCCAAAAGATCTTCTCACCTGTTGCAGCATCTCTTCAGTTTCAGTGTTCAGGAAAGAGGAAGTTAGAGTTTTCAAACAAAGTCTGTGATTTTTTTTTTTGATCGATTTAAAACTCAGTTTTAAGCAGCTTAAGTCTGAAAGGCAGTCAGAGCTGTAGATTCTGATCTCAGCATTGGCTTGAAGAGATATTGATGAAGGTTCTGGTGAGCTGGCTGCAAATTACCTGTCAGTGGAACATCGAGCCCTTTCGACACACACAATACCTGCCCGGACTTACTCGTGTACGCTCAGGGAAGATGGAGGGATAAGGAGGCTGATCCGGACTATTGAGATGCAGTCATTAAAAAACAGGCATCTGTTACCTTGCCAACCAAACCCCTCAGAGTGTGAGGGTTAAATATAAAAAAAATGCTCTGCCAGTGCAAATATAGGTTGCCATCTGTTTTCATTACGTTCCCTTTGTTACATGTTCAAAAAGATGCAAAAAATGGAAAAAATATTCCGATCATCAGCTCCTTGCAACATGACCCAATAGATTATTTTTCCGTTAGTGTGTTGTGCTGATTACTGCGCAATCACGGGGATCAATAAGTGTCATCTCTATTATATGACTTAAAATGTGTGTTTAATTAGTTGATATTGCCTGTTGACACTGTGCTGCGGATATTAAAACTAATAAACTTACAAACATTTAGTATGAAATTAAATGATCAGCGTTTCTCACCACACGCTGCTCCACTGGAACCAGCAGAATACTGAGTCATACGCAGTAATCTCCATACAAAAGGGGAAGATTTAACATCTGATGAGTTTTTTTCCATCACTCCCTGCGGTGCCACTGAGTTGATGGCAGCTTTTTTTTTTTCTGCCTCCCTCGAACATAAAGCTATAAAGCAGACTTGTGGAAAAAAATTGTTAAAGTTTTGCGGTCAGCTTAATTTCTTTTTCTGACTATTAATCTCCAGCGGAGCCATCAGAGATACAGCGGAGGCAAGAAAACAGCAAACTTGTTGCTTAGGAACAGTGTGAGAAATAACCCCAACTTTTCTTGAAGCATCTGATCTAGTCTCCTATGGTGCACATAGCTGTGTGTGTGTTGAGGGTGGAAGGTGGTGGTGGTGGGGGTGGTGAAGTCAGGTTCAGCAGAGGTTGTTCCTAAGCAACAGTTTTTTCCTCCTTTTAATTTGAAACTTGTTTGTGTTTCGGTGTTTTCTTCCTTTGTTCATTATCTTCCACTTTTTTTCCCCCACAAACAAGAGTTTTTTGTCATCAGCATTCGCTTGGCGTAAAACTGTGACCCAGAAACAAACAAAACATAAAAAATAAAATTCTCACAATGCACATTTTTATGTTAACTTCTCCTTTCAGCTTCTCTTTTACCATCTTAAACCTTCGCAAGCGTACCGTATTTTCCGTTGTATAGGTCGCACCAGAGCCATATATATAGAGAGTTCCGACACCCTTTGATCTCGCCGACAGGCGGTCAATCGTTCCAAACAACGGCTATGGAAACCTTGTGGAGCTGCGCCCTCTCGCCGACAGGCGGTCAATCGTTCCAAACAACGGCTATGGAAACCTTGTGGAGCTGCGCCCTCTGGCGGCGACGGAGCGCTACTGCAGGCAGCTTCAGACTGTAACCAGAGCCATGGAACAAATCGCCCCCTCCATGACCCACGTGACTTCCGCATTCCATTCTTACAATGGAACTCTATGGGAGTGTCGCAACTCTCACTTTATATGGCTCTGGGTCGCACCATTGGTCGCACTGTCCAATTATTGCCAAAAAATTGGAAAAATCCATAAATACCATACCATACCATACCATACCATTTTATTTATAAAGCACTTTAAACAGGAACAAGTCCACACCAAAGTGCTGGACAAACAAACACGCAACAGGCAACACAGACAATGAAGTACAACACGAAAAACATAAAAACATTGCAGATCATAAATCAAACGATCCAATACAAATCAGCTGGCATTGAAAGCAATGGAGTAGTAGTGAGTTTTTAACCGGGATTTGAAAACCGAGAGGGAGGGGGCCTGTTTGATGAGCAGCGGTAACTCGTTCCAGAGTCTTGGGCCTGCTACAGAGAACGCCCTGTCACCCCTGCGCTTAAGGCGAGTTTCTGGAACTATTAAGAGTACCTGATCCTCTGACCTCAAAGCACGTGGAGGGACATATGGGTGTATCAGATCCGAGAGATAGGCGGGGGCGAGACTGTTCAGCGATTTGTAGACATACATGAGAATTTTGAATTGGATTCGAAGATGAACCGGTAGCCAGTGAAGGGAGGCCAAGACTGGTGTAATGTGCTCTCTTTTGCGTGTGCTGGTTAAAAATCGGGCAGCTGCGTTCTGAACCAGTTGTAATCGTGCAATGGTGGCTTGACTGACGCCAAACAGAAGTGAATTGCAGTAATCAAGCCTAGATGTAATGAATGCGTGAATCACTGTCTCCAGGTGCTTTTTGGATAATATGGGCTTCAGCTTAGACAGACGCCTCAGCTGGAAAAAACAGGATTTGACGATCATGTTTACATGACTGTTGAGTTTCATGGAAGGATCCATTATTATAAATAGGTCGCACCGATGTATAGGTCGCACCTACTTCACCGCCGACGTAACGCATCATCCACCGCTGACGTGCCGCGTCACCGCCGAGTCAACCCGGCAATATGGACCGAGTGTTTAGCTCTGCTGCTAATGTCTGCCACAGGAGAGTCCATCTCTGAAAACACGAATAAAAAATCGAATTTCATCTCAAATTTTTCCTCCAGGCCATACTTAAGTAAAGCTCATATAATTACACACTGTAAGCAGAAAAAATATACACCGATTGGTTTCGAAGCTATTTATAACGTAAACAGAAATAAAACCACAAGCTAACACGAGACGAGTCCGTCTCTGAAAACACAAATAAAAAAATCGAATTTCATCTCAAATTTTTCCTCCAGGCCATAGTAACGTACATTAAAGCTCATATAATTACACTCTGTAAGCAGAAAAAAATATACACCGATTGGTTTCGAAGGTATTTATAACGTAAACAGAAATAAAACCAGAAGCTAACAGAATGCTACTAAAAGATCATTTTTTAAATCTCAAACATCTAATAAAGCTACTCACTTGTAAACGTCCACACTGTGATTACATTCTGTAAGTTTCAGAAAAATCTGCTGAGTGGTTCTTGACTTATCTTGCAAACAAACAGCAAACAAACACAGAGCTAAAAGAAGTTACCTCCAGACCAGGAGGCCGACAGAATCAGTCCGAGCAGAGGAGCTTTTTTTCGGACACATGAGCTGGAAACGGTCGGTGTACTCCTCTGGAAGTGTCCCCTAGCGGCCGAAAGTGGTACTGCACCATTTTCTGCCAAAGTGAAAAACGGTCATAACTGAGGCAAAAATTGGTCTAAAAATATGGAAAAAATTCCATAAATAGGTCGCACTGGTGTATAGGTCGCAGGCCTTGGGAAAAAAAACCATAAAAAGGTGCGACACTGGAAAATACGGTAATAGTTTTCCTGCAGTTTAATTTTCTTTGTGAAGATGCATCCCTGCGGTGTGCATGAACTGAACGTTTGACCTATAGCAAACGTTGGCTTGGCGCCTGCTTCTGCTTCAGCTGCGAGGAGTTCATTCCATTCCAGCTTGGGCTGAGGTAAAGCAAACAAGCAGACCAATAAACCTTTTCTTCATCACACTTTTTAGCGATCCTGTTGGACAGCTGTTAGGATGCGTGCTTCATGTACAGCTTTGAAATGTCATCCTGTGACCTTATCATGTTTTAATTAAATGTGTGTGGGGAGGCGGAGGTGTGTGCAACTGCTGTGGATACATTTTAACTTCATTTCAAGGTATTTGTTGATGAATTCAGCTCAATATTTCAGTTTTGCAATTATGCTCATGAAGAAATCGAGTTCCCCAACACACTTGAAGTTATTAAACACTGATTTATTCAGCACTGCTAAGTGCAAAAATTACCTGCAAAGCAGAAGCGGGCTGTATTATTTCACGTTGGTGCTCTGATAGTATGCAGAGCAGCTAATTGCTGTGTGTAACCCCTGCATGTCAGCACACAGTCACGCTGCACTAATCACACTGATGTCTTTTTGCAGAAGAACCCCTTTGATCCGTGCTCTAATTGGCTGTGCGTGAAGTTTTCAATCATGGTCGTTGCTCTGGATGTTTCAGGTAAAAATCTGTGTTTGTCATAGACTAATTAACAAATGTCACCCTAAGAATTTGTGATTGCCAAAATGCAACCGGTTTGACTGATGATGCATTCATGGGGATTTGCGTTCACAGATCGAGTATTCATCTCATACCCTCATGATCAAGATAATTGTGTCAAAGAAAACACTTTTACTAACAAATAAATTCACTTTTGCTGTTTATTCACTTGTTTAATGTAAAGGTTTTGTTTATTGAAAGGTAAAGCTGGATGATTATGTTTTTGTCTGTTTGTTCAAAGTATCTCATGAGCCTCTGGATGAGTTTTAACAAAACTTGTAGAAAGCAATTGTGGGATGGACATCTACAAGTTATTAACTTTTGTGTCAACCTGGGTCAAGACATGCTGCCTCAGCCAGCTGACTGTAAGAACACAAGAATAAATAAAACTAAGACAATTTTAAGACAAGCAAAAAATATGGTAGCTGTGACTGATAAACATCAGTGCAAACAGACTGCATGATCTTTTATTTTTTTTAATTGCCAATATTTAGAATCAACTTTTAGTGAAACTTTCAAAAAGCAATTATTCCATGGACATCTACACCTGATTAACTTTTGGAGTCTATCCAATTCAAGATGGCCACCACATCTTGTTATAAAACAACTATATCCCAGAATTGTTTAAAAAAAATGCAAATAAAAATTGTTGTAGTGATAGTTGTCTTTTTCAACTCTGTGATGTTTTTGTGATGTATGCAATTGCACAAAATGAGGTGTGATTAAAACAGCTACAAACTTGCCATTTATTAACAGAAGACATTTTTATTCTAAAACTCTGACAAGAACAGTAAAAATCAGACTTTATATTATAGAAATATATGTTTTGATATCATGACATAGGCCTACAGCAAAGTATTACCAATAAAACAGGAGCTGTAACAATAATTTAAAATGTATTGGTCTGATCCAAATTTCAACCAAAAATCACTAAATTTGTCTTAAAATCAAACACACAGCGTGCTTTTCTCCAACAGCCTGGTGTGCATCATGAGTGAGGTATTTATTGTGTGGTATCCTGACCACTTCTCAAGTTTCAGCCAGGAATAATTCTAATTAAAAAATGTCAAATTGTTGCTTCACCGGATATGTTGGACATCAAATAGTCTTGTTTGGTTTTGTGGTACAAGGGTATAAAGGATTAACTATAAAAAATAAGGGAAATACAAATTTACATTCACTTTTTATAGTTCAAAATAAATTTTTCAAAAACTTTTTACATCCAACAACTGAGTGGATCTAAAGCTGGTTAATTTTTTTTTCTATGAACATCTATGAGATAAGCGTGTGTATCTGCTAAAATACTTTATAACTTTATACTTTCATGACTCCTTCTTCGGTGTCCACAGAATTTCATATTTGCTCTTCAGTTTTTGACAGTGGGTGTGTATTTGGTTAGATTTATGTGGGATGCAGACTGAACTGCACAAATGTGTAATGACGTAGTGCCACCTATTGAACCAAAGCATGAACTACCGGTTTTGTAAAGTGATTTCTAAAGAAACAACTTCAATAAAATAAATACTGTATATGCTAAATCTTATAATACAGTGTATATACCTGCTCCTCAAGTCTCTAAATTGTGTGTAATCCATCAGCTCTAATGATAACGTTTGATGTTTTAATATGCCATGTACCAGATGTGAGGCTACTGATCCACATAAGATAAAGTATTATTAATGAACTATTATTAAACATCAATTAATTGTCATTGATTAGATACAGTAATCGTGCTTTCTTGCATCAGATGTAACTCCCCCACTGACATTCTGGTGACATACACATTGTTTTGAACCAGAAACACAGGATGTCACACATTTCCCAACAGACATGGTTTCTTCATTGTGAAAGAACAACTTGAACACATCACACTGCTGCAAGCAGAAACTAGCCTGTCCAGATATGTTGTCTTTTCTTTCACCATGCAACGTTGAATGTAAAAACTACTTGTTTGTTCCCCCTTTGTTCTCTATATAACAACTCAATTGTATCATCTTAAAAACAGAGTTTATTTTATTAATCATGCTGTCTAAAACAACTTGTATTTTATTTTCAAGCCCAGACCAAATAGTCCCTTTTGAGCCACCGTACAGCAAAAAATAAGCCAAGTCATTGCGGGTTTCGATTAGTTCAATTTCATCGGGTTCACCGTCAATTTTTAGCGGTCTCCGTGGTGAAATAAATCATTTTTATATGGTAATGATTATTAAAACATTTAAGAAAACTAGCAAAAGTTACACCTTGGTGGGCGGTACCGAGCGGAGACAAATTGTCACGTGACGTGACATAAGCAGCCATTATGTGGCTGCGTCCGTCACTTCTGCTCGGAGTGTTGGTGGGCAGCAGGGGACTTGTGAGGAGCATGGTAGGTTCACTCTAACGTAACAAATCTGTATTTTTAACCTATATTTTTTCATCAGGTTGAACACTAAAAAACTCTGCTGTCTGAATACGGATAAACACGTAGGTGACATTGAGGACTTACTTCCTTTTAGTTGCGGTGCAGCGGTCAAATGGGTCCGGTGTTGTTCATCGCATGAACGCTAGCTTGATTAGCCGCACCTGCTGCAATAATAACTGTTCACCATTTCAGCATTCTTAATGGGTTTGAGCTCGAATTTACTGCGTTGAATCAACGCTTGCTTTGTTTTAGTTTACGTAAGGATAGCTTTACTGGGTTGTGAACAGTTATCTGATTGTACATTCCGCTAGCTGCACCCATGACCATCAACAGAGGGTGTATCTAATCCTCTAGTGATTCAAGGCGATTATGTGGCTGTTGTGGTTTAGCATTAATGTTGACTCAAGTCTCTGTTGTTTTCTCTACTCTGCACAGTTTTTACTTTGTGTGTAAACTGTGGGGGTGGAGGCAGAAATGATGACACGAGGGGCCAAAGTGCGCAGAGATAAATATAAGCATTAATTAACTTCCTTTAATTGCTTCCAAGAATATGACTCATCGTCTTGCTTAAGATTTATTAATTTATTTATTTATCCATTTATTTATTTATTTTACCTATTGATTTCCAGACTCCATTGCTGTTAATCTGTATATCCAGTGGTTGTTTTAATTTCACCAGTGTGCCCTGTCCCTCCATCTTTGATTAGTGTGCTCAAGTGGGAGACTGGCAGAGTGCCAAGTCCATCTACGAGTTCTCTGCCAAAGACATTGATGGGGAGGAGGTTTCTCTTGAGAAATACAGGTAAAATACAAAAAAAGTTCAACTGCTTGTTATCAACACTTATTCCAACAGCTATCTGATATGACTAGTTGAGTTAATTTTCTTTCTACAGTTAATCTAATCGTGTTGTCCCCCCCCACTCTCTTGTCAGAGGTTATGTTTGCATTATTGTAAATGTAGCTTCGAAATGAGGAAAGACTAGGGTAAACTACACTCAGCTAGCGGAGATGCACGCCTCCTACGCTGAGAAAGGTTTACGCATCCTGGGCTTCCCATGCAACCAGTTTGGAGGCCAGGTAATGTTAACGAGCAGCTCGGTATTTCTGAATTTTTTCATTTATTTTTTTGCTACTTGAAATAATGTTTTTCAGAGTGGCATTTTCAAAACACGGCTAGCTTTTATATTTATATACTACCAATCTTAATTACTTGTACCCTGATGCATGCTCAATAATCCAAGTAGAAAAATCTAAAAAAAGCTAAGTCTGGTCCTCTAGACATTCAAAAAACAAAACAAAATGAAGCAAAAAAATTGTAGAAACGTTTAGTCTTTTGTCCGAAAGACTTCTTCAGTCTGAGCTGCTGTTTTCAGCTCAGTCTTATAAAGTCAAAGTCAACTTTATTGTCAGAACTGCAATATGTACAGGACATACACAGGGCCGAAATTGCGTTTCTCTCAATAAATAGCACCCTCTCACAGTGGATCGACCAGTTGGCTGATGACAGCCTGTAACGTCCTGTAGACTTAACGTTTCTACAATTTTTGTTTGTTTTTGTTTTTTGAATGTCCAGAGGACCAGACTTAGCTTTTTTAGATTAATTACTTGTACTTTTTGTTCTATCATTCAGGAACCTGGGACTGACGCAGAGATTAAAGAGTTTGCCAAGGGGTACAATGCGAACTTCGATCTCTTCAGTAAGATTGAGGTGAACGGTGACAACGCTCACCCTTTGTGGAAGTGGATGAAGTCACAGCCCAAAGGAAAAGGAACCTTCGGAAAGTGGGTCATTATTCTCCTTTTCTATTCGAACTGTTTTAAAATTGTGTGCACAAGTCAATGATCATATTTTCCCCCTCTGTTCACAGTAACATCAAATGGAACTTTACCAAGGTAATTTGAGTATACTAATGGAAAGTTTTCTTTTTCAAAAACATTTTCAGTCACTCTTAAGTTTATTTTGGTTAAAATTACAGAGATTTTTTTCTTTTTCTCTTGAACAGTTTCTTATTAATAGGGAGGGGCAGGTGGTGAAGAGATACGGTCCAACAGATGATCCAATTGTAAGCTACATTCATTCATTCAACCTTTATTTAGTCAGGTGATCATGATCATTGTTTACATATTTCTGTACATGAGGGGATTTTGGCACTTGTAAACAAAACTTCTGAAATTCTCAGCCCCGAAAGCAACTTGTTGCAGAGTGAATAATTTCTGAAGAATTGCAAATATTTTAAGTAGGTGTGGGGTGTTTATGGTGTTTTTCTTACACAATGTTTCCACACTTTTTCTCTATGCAGGTGGTGGAGAAGGACCTGCCCACATACCTGTAATAGAACTTGTTTGTCTGATTCCTGACCTCTCACATGGACTTGAGGGTATCTGTGCGTGTGTGCCTGGACCAGTGACGGCTCGGTCTGTAAACCCATCCCTGGGAGAGGCAGAGCCTGATGATCCTCAGCGTGCAACTTATCTCCAGAGCCCACTCGCAACATGCCTTGTAAGACCATGTCAAAGGACTTTTATTAGATGGCCAAAAAAGACAGTTTGCTTAAAACCTAAAAACAGTCATTCCTTTTATATCTGTTAGGGAATGTGTTTTTAATCCATCCATAGCTTTTTTCACATGTCAAATACACATTAGCTTTACAAAACCAACTTTGTTCCCATTTAGTAATACACTTGTGCTTCATGAACACTCTAGTGTCTGTGTGTTAATGAAGCAAGCGTTATGGAAATAGTAGCGTGACAGCAGCTCTATTGATTAAAGTATAGAGCTTCATGCCCACCCTCCCTCAGTTGGTTCTGTAACTGCTACTATTACCGGTACTAATAAATAAAATACAAAGGTATCTCATGCATGATGTTTGAGAGGGGCTATTATGAGAACATAGATGGCAATCATTACACATTTCTGTAAATCTACTGAGTATTGTTGGCTCTTGTCAAAAAGCTCATGTTCCAAGTTGAGCGATTACACTGGAAAAATAAACGCTGTCTTGCTCATTTGTGTCCATTTTTTTGTGCTACAAAACTTCTAGTTTAGGTTTTGTTTTCTAGAAGTCAAACAGCTAAATTTATATTAAGTTAATGTCTACAGTATTGAACTGGTATTAATGATTTGCAAATGTATTTTTGGTATTTTGTTTTTTTTAACTCAAGTACTGCACATTAAACATTTCGTGTTCCTTCTGCTAAGCTGCTTTTATTAACTTTTTTAATTGGCCCATTTTGCAGCTATAATAACTATAGTTGGAAAGACTAAATTATTAGCATAGTCACAATTTATGCTGTCTCGGTCACAAGTGTCTCAGTTGAACCAGTAGGTGAGTAAAGGGTAATTGAGTTTTGTGTCAGGTGTGGTTAATTGGCATTAGCGCTAGTTCTTTCAGCTGCTTCCTCCTGGGGTCACCACAGCGAGTGAACTCATGAAAGATTTGCTGATTGGTTTGCTGCTGGATGGCCTTAGTGACAAACTGGGCTCGAACCTGCAGCCTCAGCATTACACGGCTGCAGCGCGGACCACTGAGCCACCACCACCCATAAATGACATTACTATCATGTCATTTATACCATACATTTGGAAAACTTTATGTTTGACCAAAAAGAAATCAAATCCACTGAAGTAAATACCAGAGCATGTGTTAAAAGTATTGAAATAGTTTTTTTTATTCCCATTTACCCTTTATTTATCCAGGTAGTCTCATTGAACCACGAGAACTCCTTTTCAAGAGAGACCTGTTTAGGAAGCAGATGGTGGGGGTTAAGGGCCTTGCTCAGGGGCCCAGGGTAGGGTGGAGGCAGATGTGGGTGTTTCACCTTTTTCCACCTACATTTTATTTTTATGTTGTCTGTACTGGGGGCTTGAACCGGCGATCTTCCGATCACAGGCACACCGTCTCTAACCTCTGCTCCACCACTCCCCCTAGTGTACATATTACTGTACTGTAATTCCACCTTTATTTTTATGTTGGTTCCTTTTAATTTAATCAGTAATTTAACTGAGATATTTGGTACATTTTATCAGTTGCATGTGTTAAATGTAATTCGAAACAACTGCATCCATGCTTTGCAGTTTTTACCATTACAGTATCGATCTGTGAAGAAACTGAAAATATCTATATTTAAATATCAGACAATTAAACGACAGTTTAAATAGTCGAAGAATGCTGGGTAATTTACATTATTGTATTTATCTACATAAATGTCGTGTTGTACTTATTAAATCTAAAATAAAAATACTTTTGACGTTGATATGTAGCGCGCGCAGGGGACGTTGACGCACAGCGGCGGAAGAGATGATCAAAGACGCCGCTGGCTCTGCTGCGCGTGACGAAAACACGGCGGTGAAACATCCCAGGAGTCTGCTGCGGTAAAAAGAAAGAAAAATAACACGAGTCTGGAGAAATGTCAGGGCTGCTTGTCCGTCTACACCGCAGCGTCTGGTTCCTGTAGCTGACAGCGGCCGGAAGATGGAGTCGGTGGTGACCGCGGAAGACACGGGGAATGACGGAGGCGCGAGCGAGTATGTCCAACCTGACGACGACGACAGCGGTACGAATGTTAAAAAAATGTCGTAGACCCGTTGTTTTTGAGGGGAATTAAAACAGCTGCAGGTGTATAAAGGATGAGTCAAACTTTAATCTTCAAATACAGCTAAAAGAAATATGAGGCAGATGGATGATAAACTGTGGGTTCCAGTTACTCTTATTATTGCAAATGTCTGAGCTGATACACATGAGTGTAGCTGCTGTGTACACACCATTTGGATGGATGTACTGTATTTTACTCCTATCATCAGTTTTTATACCCCTCACATCCTCCAGTGTCAGTCTGCTCTTATGTAATAACGAATCCCTGATCTGAGCTGCATTGAAATAAAATGTCTTCAGCAGGTCCAGCGTTGCTGTGCTTGTTATGTTGGACATTTGTGCAGATGGATGTAAAATGCAAAGTGTACCTTTGTGTTAGATGTCACATTAATATAGCTGCTATCTTTTCAGATAAAAGATGAATATGATATGATAAAATAAATATTTAATCCTCTTCACCCACTCAGACCTTAGGCATATAAACTTGTGAAAAGAGCAATAACCGGCTGCATTTATCTATGATAATGTTTTAATTATCTTTCAGCTCACTCGTCACAATTGTGGAGTTCTGCCTGTTGCTTGCAGCTTAGTGACCCATTATTTTGATCTGACCCTAATCTCACAGAGACTCTGTGCCTGTCCTTCTCCTAATTGTTCTCGTGTTATAATTATAATAATAATAATAAATCCAATTTATACCGCACTTTTCATTAATAAAAATCTCAAAGTGCTACAACAATAAAACAAGTGATAAAATCAAGTAAAATCAATAATATCAACTAAGATTAAAGACAGAATCATGTGGAGGCAGAATAGGCCTGCTTAAAAAATAAATAAATAAATAAAACAAGTGATAAAATCAAGTAAAATCAATAATAATATCAACCAAGATCAAAGATAAAATCATGTGGAGGCAGAATAGGCTTGCTTAAAAAGAAAAGTCTTTAAGCCGTTTTTGAAGTCAACCAGTGACTGTGGAGCTCTCAGGTAGTCAGGGAGGGAGTTCCATAGGCGGGGGGCAGCCACACAGAATGCCCGGTCTCCCATGGTCCTTAATTTGGTTCTGGAATGTGAAGTAGATTACTGTTCTGTGATCGTAGAGACCGGGTGGATGAATATGGTGCAAGAATGTCCTTTAGATAATCAGGTGAAGCTTCCATGTAAGCATTGATGAGTAATGAGAGCAGTTTTGTACTGAATTCTGTAGGTGACAGGAAGCCAATGGAGGTTATGGAGAATGGGTGTAATATGTTCAAATTTACGAGCTCTCAAGATCCTTGCTGCACTGTTTTGAATGTATTGAAGCTTCTGAAGGTTTTTGCCAGGGATTCCAATAAACAGGGAGTTGCAGTAGTCGAGCCTGGAGGAGACAAAAGCATGGACGAGCTTCTCAGCATCGGAAAAAGTTAGAGATGGGCGAAGTCTGGAGATGTTTCGAAGATGGAAGAAGCAGGTTTTAAACAGATGCTTAATGTGATTTTCAAATGTAAGATGAGAGTCCATTTTTATTCCAAGATTAGTAACAGAGGTGGAGAGGGGGATGTCTTGTCCAGAAAAGGAAATTGTTGTTATAGTTGATGTTTGTACCTGGTGAGGGGTGCCAATCAGTATGGCCTCAGTCTTGGAGCAGTTTAATTGAAGAAAGTTCTGATTCATCCATGCCCTTATTTCCTCCAGGCATGCAGAGAGGGCAGTGAGTGAAGATGGAGATGACAGGATGATGAGGATGCTCCAGTCCTGATGTAAAGCTGTGTATCGTCGGCATAACAGTGAAAATAAATGTTGAACTGATTAATAATTTGACCTAAAGGCAGCATGATCTATGTCATGTATACTCAAAGAGACCCCCACACTTTTCTAATACGTTCATACACAGTTTGCTTGGTTAAGATTCATTACATGTGTACGTTAGAAGGAATAATTCAATTTATTTTATTTATACAGTATAGCACCAAAATCACAACAAAGTTACGTTGAATCTTCATTTTGTTGCAGTCTCCCATCCTGAGCAAGCACAATGGCAACAGTGGAAAGGAAAAACTCCCTTTTTAAAAGGAAGAAACCTCCAGCAGAACCAGGCTCAGGACAAGCATCTATCTGCTTTTTCTATTTGGGTTTGAGAGGAGAGACAAACAAACACAGAATGGCAGGTCCAGATGTAGGTGCAGGTGTACCTGAAAGACAAAAAAAAAAGAAAACGCATGTCAAAGATAGAAAAATCAATTACAAATACAAAACAGGTTGAGCAGAGTAAGTAAAGACAGTAGTATAGTGAAAAAATGTTTTTCCTCCAGCAGTCTAAGCCTGCATCATAACTAAGGGACAGCTCAGGAAACCCAAGCCAACACTAACTATGGGATTTAGCAAAAATGAAAGTTTTAAGCCCAGTCTTTTCAGTGTTTGTCTTTTAAATGTTTGTTTCTTTAGGGAAATCTGTCCATTCCAGATGACAGCATTACTTTAAATTTAACAATGTTCAGTCAGGTCATAGACCTTTTTTTTTTCTTTTTCTGAGACATTTTGTCCTTCATCCGACATGACTGCCTCAGAGGAGTTGACGGGAGTGAGCGGGTCCCGGAGCCCATCTTAGCACCAGCAAATTGTTTTTTTTCCCCCGACTATGGAGTATGCTGTTTGTGGGAATCAGTTTGTTTGGTGGCTCAGCAATAACAGAAACTGTCCAGATGACCTGACTGAACATTGTTGGATTTTTTTTTTACCTGGATTATTGAGCATGGACTTTGGTACTTTAAATTTAATTAATAGCTATCAAAATTTGCACAAATATCTGTAATCTTTTAATCTTAACAATTGTAGTGAACCTTGTCATTTTCTCTGTTGCAATTACAAAACTTATATGTGTTGTTTTTCATAAAATGTCTGTACAATTATGCAATTTTCTATGCCAAAAAGCTTTGTGCAGTATTTTAGTAAATAAAAAAATACCTGCTTATATATACAGGTAAAACCCTGACTTACGAGCAAGTTTCGTTCCTACGACTATCTCGTAAGACGAAATCTCGTATGTCGGAACCCGAAAAACGTGTTGCTCGTAAGTCCGGATTTTCGGTCATAAGTCGGAAAAGTTATGCTAGCGCTTAGCCTGGCCCTCGCCATTCCTACGCAGCTCCGCTCAATTCTCATTTCCCTTCACTGCTGGGTCTGGCATTTCTCCCATCCACAAGGATGTCTCCGGTAGGTTTTGACCGGACCAATCAGAGAACAGAAGGCGGAGTTTTGAACGACGTCGACTGACGTCGTCATTCAAAATGGCTGCCGCCACGAAGGAATTTTCAATAAAACAAGGTAAAAAACTATTATTTCTCTGCTGAGAAAAAATAGATTTCATAGCTGACGTTATATCAGAAGTGTTCCTGAGCAATCAGAGAGCAGAAGGCGGAGTTTTGAACGATGTCGACTGACGTCGTCATTCAAAATGGCTGCCGCCACGAAGGAATTTTCAATAAAACAAGGTAAAAAACTATTATTTCTCTGCTGAGAAAAAATATATTTCATAGCTGACGTTATATCAGAAGTGTTCCTGAGCAATCAGAGAGCAGAAGGCGGAGTTTTGAACGATGTCGACTGACGTCGTCATTCAAAATGGCTGCCGCCACGAACGAATTTTCATCAAAACAAGGTAAAAAACTATTATTTCTCTGCTGAGAAAAAATATAGTTCATAGCTGACGTTATATCAGAAGTGTTCCTGAGCTTAACAGTTCCTAAATCAATTCACGAAATGGTCAAATCTGCTGGATATTAAATAGTTTCGGTTTGATATTTTCCAAACAGCCTCGGGTGCGCTACGAAAATAAATGATAAAAAATCGAATTTTATCTCAAATGTTTCATCTAGGCCAACAGTCAGTAAATTAAAGACATATAATTACACACTGGTGGCAGAAAAAATATCCACCGAGTGGTTTCTGAGCAATTTATCTGATAGCCTGGACCTCGTCAGGCTAAACTAACAAAACTCTGCCTCCTGTTCTCTGATTGGTCCATTCAAAAATCTCCAGGAGAAATCGTTGTCTATGGCAGAGATGCCAGACCCTAGTCCAAAGCGAAGTGAAGGACATGGGTCTGGTATCAACCAGGCTAGCTAGCGCTACTACGAACACTTGTTTTTCAACACAAACGTTCATACTAGTTCATAAACATGCTCAGAAACTTGTTTACAAATGGTTAGCTAACACACTTTCATCTAAAAACACATACAAGTGCTGTATTTTCTGTATGTTCTTTACAACTTTACTGTTCGCTAGTCAGCTCGAAAGTCCGGAACCTCGTATGTCGATGTGCTCGTAAGTCGGGGATTACCTGTATTTCTGTTGAGTTTAATAAGGTGAAATCTACATTTCTGATCTGTCTTGTGACTGTAACGTTGCAGAATCATCAGGGGGAAGAAACTGCACAGTAGTTTGATTAGAAACTTAATAAACCTCTAGGTTTACTCCTCCCATCGGTCTTGGAATGTGTTATATGATAATAATCAAATGCTTGTCTGCAAAGGCAAGGCGATTTGATGCAAAACCATTTGCATGTTGACATTTTATAATTACACTTTTACAGTCTGACTGCATTCAATTGTATTCTAGTTGGATTAAATTTGATTTGATTTTAATCTGCTGAGAATCTTAACTGTATAAATGAACAAAGATAAACAGAAAAAGGCTGCGTTTGCCTTGTAAGTGGCAGGACAGAGCTAATGTTAGCATGCAGCTCAAAGTATTTCTGTACCAGACTGTGATTCCGAGAGTCATGTTTTGGCCTAAATATCTTTAAAAACTTGCTGTTATGAGAATTTCCAACTCAAACATGCTCCATGTTTGATAGTGGCGTTTGTGGAGCTCCTGTGTTTAGTTGCGTGCCATCTATTAGTGGCAGCACCATCTGCTGCGACGTTCGTTAACATAGCTTAAAAATAATTCATCCTCCGAGCTCTCTGAGCAGCACTTTTCCTAATCTTCTGCATCAGAACCAGTTATCACTGTGATGTCAACTAAGAGCCAAATGCCTCCTTTCCATTCACNAAACTGTTAAGTAAAAACGGGATAAAACATGAAACATCAGCTCCATATTCCCCTCACCAAAATGGCACAGCTGAACGTAGCTGGAGAACCCTATTTGATATGGGAAGATGTATGCTAATTGAGAGTCAATTACCAAAAAGACTGTGGACATATGCTATCCGAACCGCAGCTATTATAAGAAACAGATGTTTTAACAACCGGACAGGTCAAACACCTTACTATTTACTAACTGGAAAGAAACCAAACTTGTCTAGAATGCAAAAATTTGGAACAGAATGTTATGCATACAAACAGAAACAAGGGAAACTCGATGCAAAATGCACAAAGGGAATTTTTATAGGGTATGATAATAACAGTCCTGCATATTGGATTTATTTTCCAGAAAACGCAAAAGTACAAAAATGCCGATTGGTTAAATTCTTGTCTAAAAATAACGATGAAGACCAAATACAAACGCAGAACGTGTCTTATGATGTAGATGATGATATCCAAATGAGAGAAAATACAGTAATAAAAGAGCAGTTAGATTCAGGATCACAGGAAGCAAGCACAAGTCAACGAGAAGTAAACGATCTGGCACCACCTAGTGGCGAGTCAGAAGACAGACGGTATCCTTCTAGAGTAAGGAAAAGACCAGAATACCTTAATGAATATGTGACAGCTGTAAAAGAAGAAAACCACGCATTAATCGACATAGATTACTGTTACAGATTAATATATGACATACCTAAAACATTCAATGAAGCCATGATGTCACCAAACTCAAAAGAATGGGCAGCTGCTATGGATGAGGAGATTAACTCACTAAAAGATAATAACACTTTTACCCTAACAACATTGCCAGAAGATAAGAAAGCAGTAGGGGGTCGATGGGTATACGTAAAGAAAAATAATGGTGATGGTGAAAAATACAAAGCACGATATGTTGCCAAAGGGTATAATCAAAATTACGGCATTGACTATGATGAAACCTTTTCCCCAACAGCAAATATGACAAGTATTAGAGTTCTGATGCAATGTGCCATCCAAGAAAATCTTATATTACATCAAATGGACGTAAAAACTGCATATCTGCATGCACCAATTGATTTTGAAGTTTATGTAGAGCAACCTGATGGATATGAAATAAAAGGAAAATCAAATGAGAAACTGGTTTATAAATTAGAAAAATCGCTCTATGGTTTAAAACAGTCAGGCAGAAACTGGAACAAGACGTTACATGACTATTTAACTGAAAATGATTTCATACAAAACCCTGCAGATCATTGTGTTTATACCAGGGAAACAGAAAAGAACAAAGTAATAATAATAATTTGGGTTGATGATATTATTATTGCTGCCAGTGATGAAAGTATTCTGAAAACTGTGAAGGAAATCTTGACAGCAAGATTCAAAATGAAAGATATGGGCAAACTCAAACATTTTCTTGGCATCCATTTTGAACATACAGAAAATCATGTAAAAATGTCACAAGAAGAATATGTCGATAAAATACTAGAAAGATTTCAAATGCAAGACTGCAAACCTAGATCTACTCCTTGTGAACAAAAACTGAACTGCAATGAAAATGCTGAAAAAATGGAGAATGTAAAAGAGTACAGAGAGGCAGTTGGTAGCCTTATTTATTTAACTTCATGTACTCGACCTGATTTAAGTTTCATCTTAAGCATATTATCACAGCATCTAAATGAGCCAACTATAGAACACTGGACTATGGTAAAACATGTACTCAGGTATTTGAAACAAACAAAGGACAAGGCATTACACTACAGAAAATGTGAAAATGATTTACATGTGACTGCCCATAGTGACGCAGATTGGGCTACAGACATTGCTACCAGAAAAAGCGTTACAGGTTACTGCACCAGTTTAAATGAAAAGGGTACTTTAGTATCATGGAAAACAAAGAAACAACCAACTGTTGCGTTATCTACCTGTGAAGCAGAATATATAGCCTTATCAGCAACCGCACAAGAATGCCTGTATTTGTCACAACTGTTGCAGAGCATGTACAAACATCAAATGAAGCCACCCAAAATATTTGAAGACAATCAAGGGACAATAGCTCTGACAAAGAATCCTGTAAACAGAAACAGATGTAAACACATTGACATCAAATACCATTTTGTGAGATCGAGTGTCAACGCAGGAAAACTGAATTTAGAATACTGTCAAACTGATTTAATGGTGGCGGATGTTTTTACAAAGCCTGCAACAAAAGCCAAATTAATGAAGTTCGAAAAATACATTTTCGGAATGTAAATAATGTAAATAATGTTTTGTTTGATACTGTTTGTTATTGTTTATTTATTTTTGTTTTGACTGATTGATTTTGACAAAATGAACGCAAGTAGGGGTGTTGAGTGGTATAATTATGCTTTCATTTGTCAAATGCTTTTATTTTGAAAGGACATGCACTTCCTGCCATGTAATTAAGAACACATGTGAATACATATAAGGTGACGTGTCAACTGAATAAAGCAGTCATTCCTTTTGTGATGAACAAACCAGAATGCTGACTCTTGGTCATTTTTATTCCTCCGTGATGACGGTTTATCTGGATGAATGCACGCTCGGATTCCGACTGAGTGACGCTACCTGCTGACAAGTTTAATCTGAGTACATGTAAATGTAAACTTTTTAACGAAAACATGTTGATTCAAAATTTCACAGTGTCAACGAATCCCAAAAAAGTTGGGACAAGTAGCAATAAGTGGCTGGAAAAAGGAAATTGAGCATATAACAAACAGCTGGAAGACCAATTAACACTAATTAGGTCAATTGACAACATGATTGGGTATAAAAAGAGCTTCTCAGAGTGTCAGTGTCTCTCAGAAGCCAAGATGGTAAGAGGATCACCAATTCCACCATTGTTGCACAGAAAGATAGTGCAGCAATACCAGAATGGTGTTACCCAGCGTAAAATAGCAAAGACTTTTAAGTTATCATCATCAACCGTGCATAACATCATCAAAAGATTCAGAGAATCTGGAACAATCGCTGTGCGTAAGGGTCAAGGCCGTAAAACTCTACTGGATGCTCATGATCTCTGGGCCCTTAAACGTCACTGCACCTTGTAGTGATACAACCGCCTTGGAAACACTTCTCTGATCGCTCTCAGTAATGAACTTTTTGGGAGTTATTCCCGAAGGGACAGTAATACTTTTATTACATTTATTTGAATCAAAACACATATTATTTCAGAAGTGACTTCCTTTTAATGTGTGTTAATTCTGAATTAATTCTGAGAATAACTTGTCATTGTTTGATCATGTTTTATGCTGTTACCAATGATGGTCACTTCTTCATATGATGAATCAAAAACTATGGCAAAATTGAAATTTATGTCAAGCTGAGCTTTTCAGAGTTGTTTTAAGAAGATTGCCACGTGAATCAGAGCCTAATCTAAATATCTTTAGAACTGGTGGCTATGAGTCTGGCTGTCCTGAGTACTATCTTCTCTGTACTGTATCCTGAAATGGCCTTCACATTTTCAGCTCTCTGACCTGCTCCCGTTCTCGGGTGAAACAACCTATGAGCAGATAGATTCAGCTGAGTCAACCCCCTTCTCTTAAAAGGCCCCATTTCCTGGGTCAGAATCTGGTGAGAAAGTAGAGATGAAAGCCTTTCTCCTTTTCTACTGGTACGTCTGACCATTAAGCCAAAGGTCTACGTAACCAGTAAAGGATTTATAACGCGCCTGTTATAAGTTCACTTCCAGCTGTAAAAAGCTCCATCTTGAAAAAGAATTCCTCCTGAAGAATGTTTATGCTGAAAAGCTGAACCAGAACCCATCGTCATCACTCTGACTGATTTGAGGCCGACACACACAGACAGTGTGAGCAAACCGGCAACCTGCTGTTGGAGAGAGAGGGACGAACAAACCGTCTCTGTCCATTGTCTGGAAACCCCTCTTACCAGAAGAAGACTTCAAAGGTAAAGAGTGCTGTTTGTTCACAAACTTGGACTGGACCGGGTCGAGCTGATGTCAGCAGAGGATGTGCAATGCTGGTTACACATTCTTTAGACAACTTTTACTTCAATTTCTTCCCTCCTACTCCTCCTAGACTATCTTCTTATATTTTCTGAAGCCAGAAACTCTAAGTAATGTACCTGCAGTATAAGTAAATATGACTTTACTTGTCTGTTGTTTTTAAATTAAAATCTGGCCACAGTAGTTGTATGAAAGAAAAATCAGACCCAATCTTTATCCTCATGTGATGTAATTTATTGATTTGTTATTAAATTTGATTTGATTTTTGATTTGGATGTTTATTCATTCATTTTAAAAGAACAATACAAGACAGTTTCATCAGATACAAGAATACAAGTAGGATAAAATGAAGGGAGCAGAAAGAAGATGAAATCTTATTATATCTGCCCCTTATTTCACAGTTTGTTCAACCAATGATAACCTTCAAGCAACATCACAGAATGAATAATTCTACTTAATTTTTCCAACTGTAATACTGTACACAAACTACATCACCCATAAATCTACTTAATTTTTCTAATACACAATTCAGTTCTGCTGTTTCAACATAAGTAACGTTTACTGTCAATTAAATTTCGTCACTCACAATTTATTTGCTGAACTCCTAAAAAGAGAGAACTCGTTTAAAATTAAATGCTAAGAATTTTTGGGTCAGATAAATTCTGCCCAAACTTTCATTTTGGAATATTGCACAGTCAGAAAACTGACTAGTAATATGTTACAACCTCAAACAGGAATGCCACTGTCAAGTAAATAACAAAATGGGCTCAGGAATACTTCCAGAAAGCATTGTCAGTGAACACAATCCACCGTTGCAGCTGAAACTCTACAGTGCAAAGAGGAAGCCATTTCTAATCAAGCTCCACAAGCTCAGACGTTTGCACTGGGCCAGGGGTCATTTAAAATGGAGTGTGGCAAAATGGAAGACTGTTCTGTGGTCAGATGAGTCACGATTTGAAGTTCTTTATGGAACACTGGGACGCCATGTCATCCAGACCAGAGAGGACAAGGATAGCCCAAGTTGTTATCAACGCTCCGTTCAGAAGCCTGCATCACTGATGGTATGGGGTTGCATGAGCGCTTGTGGCATGGGCAGCTTGCATGTCTGGAAAGGCACCATTAATGCAGAGAACTATGTTCAGGTTCTAGAACAACATATGCTCCATCTAGACGTCATCTCTTTCAGGGAAGACCCTGCATTTTTCAACAAGATAATGCCAGACCACATTCTGCAGCAATCACAACATCATGGCTACGTAGGAGAAGGATCCGGGTACTGAAATGTCCAGCCTGCAGTCCAGATCTTTCACCTATAGAGAACATTTGGTGCATCATAAAGAGGAAGGTGCGACAAAGAAGGCCCAAGACGATTGAACAGTTAGAGGCCTGTATTAGACATGAATGGGAGAGCATTCCTATTTCTAAACTTGAGAAACTGGTCTCCTCTGTCCCCAGACGTCTGTTGAGTGTTGTAAGAAGAAGGGGGGATGCCACACAGTGGTAAAAATGGACTTGTCCCAACTTTTTTGGGATTTGTTGACGCCATGAAATTTTGAAACAACATATTTTTCCCTTAAAATGATACATTCTCTCAGTTTAAACTTTTGATCTGTGATTTGTGTTCTATTCTGAATAAAATATTAGATGTTGGCACCTCCACATCATTGCATTCAGTTTTTATTCACAATTTGTTTAGTGTCCCAACTTTTTTGGAATCCGGTTTGTAT
>JBBPBX010035782.1:8150-28680 GCA_038048925.1 Garcialebias charrua
ACACACATATATATATATATATATTCATGTAAATTATTAAAACTTTGAGAACATTTAAAATACATTTGGAAAGTAAATTAAAATTTCAAAATTATCCATGTTGTACATTGTTTTGAGATATTGTTCTGTTTTGATTAGCACTGCTGGTGGTTTATACTTTGTTTAATGGTATTTGCACTTTGTAATGTTTCTTTTTTTATGGTCCTCACGGGCTACCGTAGCTAATGAGGGTAGGCCCTACATAAGCTGCCAGAGTCATTGTAACAAAAAATTAATTGAAGTATAAAGATTTTTGGCACAAAGAAATCAACACTTAGTGTTCCCCAGTGAATGCAGCAAGTTTTTTAAAATCTGTATTGTAAGATTATGCTTTGGATTACAATGTTTGTATGTGTTTTAGTTTTCACACTGATTGAGTTGATTGTACTGACTGTCATGATGATGGTTGATCTTCATCAAATACAATTAAATCCCTTAAATTCACTCGTCGAGACTGGTTGAGCATTTTAAAAGCTGGGGAGATTCTACTGTGTGTGTGTGTGTGTGTGTGTGTGTGTGTGTGTGTGTGTGTGTGTGTGTGTGTGTGTGTGTGTGTGTGTGTGTGTGTGTGTGCGTGCGTGCGTGCGTGCGTGTTGTAAGTCGAAATGAAAGACATATGAACATATTGTGTACCTGATGCATCAAGGATTTGAAGAGCCAGAGTTCTTCTTTCACTTTTCATTGCATTTTTTCTTGTGTCAAATTCTACATCTGGCATTAGAGGGAAGGCTTCCATCAGTGCTTTTGCCATCTAAAGAAAATAAAAAGCTTTTTAAATACTTTTTTGTGGCATTACAATGCATCAGACTCTGAAACATTCATATGGACATATACAGTACAGTATAGTGTATCCACAGATACTGAAACGGGTATGTCTGTTAGTACAGATACTTTAAGTGAAATAACTGTAATTACAAATACTGTGTAGCATGTCACACTGACTCCATTTATGGGCTACTGTTGGGGAAGTCTGTATTCCTCAAAGTTAATACACACTCTTTCCAGAATTACGAAAGCCCATGTTAACTAGCCAGACAGACTGTATTTGATGTTAGACTACTTTTCTCTGTGATAATTACACAGTATCCATAGTTGTACAACAACGACGACGACGACGACGACGACGACGACGACGACAACAACAACAACAACAACTTGTGTATTAACTTTGACAACAATAACTCTACAGCTGCTTCCGTCTTGTTGAATAGGGTGGCGCATAGTCCCCCCTTTCCATTGGATCCCAACCCAGTCTTTTTTCCCATGGACTGTCCTTCTCATTTCGAAGTATTCTCTGGATAACAAAGAAAATGATTTGTATAAGAGCAATTGTGTTCATGTATTCCACTCATAAAACAACTGATGCTTTCCTCTTATCAGTTTCTATAAACAACAGCAATGTTAATTTTATGGAAATTAATATTTCCATAAATATTAATTAATGGAAATATATTTTCCATAATATAGGTGGACAATATATAATCTATAATATATTTCCATAATTATTCAGAAATCTGATTGTCACAGACATTCAGATTTCTAACTCTATGTGTATGTGGTCACATTGTAAATGTATTTATTAATCATAACTACATCTTATAAATTTATTAGAGCTTTATTTACTGTATTCTTTCTGCTGCATTTTTGGAGTCCTTGAGTTCAGATGACACTTGTGCTGGATCTATTAGGAATACAGAACTGGCTTCTGCATTGATGTACTGAAACAGACCAACAAAGGAAAAGTGACATAAGAAAGAAAAATGTCATTCAAACTAATGTGAATATGTCCTGCTCTAACCAAAACAAAAAATAAAAAAATATGTATTATAGACAAAAATCACAAACCAGCAACTTCCAGTGATTGTTGTTCACCAGCACAAATGACAGAACTGCTTCATAGTTGTCAAACTTTACCTGAAATGGCATTAACGTTTATTCAAAGATTCCATTAATACCTAGAAAGACAAACTTTAAGCATATGTATCGCATTTTATCTTTCCCCGCATGTCAGTATTTTCTTATACTGACAATTTTGGTTTTCAATGAGAAGGTGTTTAGAAAATGCTAAAATAATCAAGACACTGGGCCTCATGCAAGAACATGTTCGTATTTTTATCCTAAATTTCTCTTACTTTTGTTCGTACGAAGCGTTCGTACGAACATGCCACGTCAGATTCAACAAACTCTTCTATCCTCAGGAAAAGTGTGTAAATGAGCTGCGTACGTATGATGAATTCCACCTGTTCTATCCACCTGCGCGTGCACGCGGAGAGGTTATTTACATAATTCCCACCCCTCAAAACACCATATAAGGCTACGTTTCCTGCCTCTGACAGCAGGACGTGTTCGTTCATAAAATGACAGCGAAGAGTAAAAAGATTAACTTTACGGGTGTGGAGATTGAAGTTCTGCTCTCCGAGATCGAGAAAAGAAAATCTGTCCTTATTAGCAGCGTCACTCATGGGATTAAAGGACCAGCTAAAGCCATAGAATGTTTGTTTATAATAAATGTGGACCTTAAAATATACACACGTCCTGGTGGCGCAACTGGGAACGCATTGCGCTGTTAGGTGCTCCTAACCTTATCTAGACCTCGTGGGTTCGATTCCCACAAGGTATGACTATTTTTTTTTCCTTCTTTCTTTAGATTATTTATTCATTCCAGATTAAAAAGACTTTATGCTTTATTTCTTGTTGTATTGTAAATAGTTTTCTTGTGTTTTTTAAATCTGGAATGAATTAAAAGCAGAAGAAAAAAAAACGTTGTCCCATGTGGGAATTGAACCCATAAGGTTCGAAACGGAGAGGCAACGCTCATCTCATTGAGCTATCGGAGCTCTATGACTGCAACAGTAGGAGATCAAGGTAAAGTCTGCGTTACCGAGACAAATTAAACTTAATTAATTCATAATTTAAGTTGGTTTTAGTTTGAGATCTTCATATTAATATTGTAGTGTTAGAAAACGGCATTGATAACAAATTGATTTTAATTTAAATATTTTAATCCGTTAGTCATTATTACATTTAAAATTATAATTCGACTTCGAACAGAATAACCTATTGTCAAAAACAATTGTGGTGCGTGATTTTTTAAACTCAGGATATTTTCTAAATAACGAAATATGAAGTTATTAGTGAAGAAATTCCATCTGGATAACAGCAGACTGTCTGCTCGTAAAATATACGACAGGTCTGGACCACACGTAAATTTTGTTCGTATCTGAAAAAAAATCTTAGGATACGAAAACATTGTTGAATGCCACAAATGCTCCTAAATCACTCGTACGCACAGTTTAAGAACTAATCTGTGCGTACGAACGGTTCTTGCATGAGGCCCACTGTTTTACAAGTGTTAAGGCAGGGGTGTCAAAGTCTAATACACCGAGGGCCAAAAAAACACATTTGCTACAAGCCAAGAGCCGGACTGGTTCAATGTTTATCATAAGGGGGTGATATAATAATTTATTTTAGTTCTTTCTGCACTCTTTTCATTCAATGTTTTCTTTTTGATGAATTTGTTTTATATCGTCTCTTTTAAATGAATGAATAAATTAATTAAATAAAATATTAAATAGCTTTACATCTGCTAAGTTCTTGGCATAAATCAACACAGACATGTTCCTGCTTTTAGTATTTTACATTGTTTTATAATGTAGCTGTTTATGTTTTGTTTTTTTAAATACAGTTTTATTGTGATTTTTTAATTAATAGGCTTTTTATGATTGTTGGCTGTTGGTTGCAAGTATCATGCTGCGAAATCCTTAATTTTCTACAGCTGATAGCTGCTGGTCATTAATTATGATAAAGTTTAGCAACTTCTCGGTGAATATTTGAACTCTGTGGCTTCAGCGGTGTGTTTTTATTGTTCAATCCGGGGCGGTCGCTCTGATTTTGGTCAGCCGCTCTCAGCCTGTCCCTCCTACGATACGGGCAAAACATCGGGTCGGACTGGATGCAGCTGGCCGCGGTCGGTCTCCTTGTTTTGGTTCAGCGAGAGTGGCGTCCCGCTGAAGCCCCAGAGCTCAAATGTCCAACGTAAAACTAACTTGATCGCAGTTTAATGTGGCGCTATGGCTCTGCAGACATTGCACGTCGCTGTCTTGAAGTGTTTAGTGTAACATACTTCCACACAGCGGACATGTTACGATGAAAAGTTGGCTAGCTGTTAGCTAAAGNATATATATATATATATATATTTACTGTACATATATATATACAGTATACTGTATATATATATACAGGTCGCAGGTCGCTTTTGTAAATGAGCCCTCGAGGCTCAATGAGATTTACCTGACTAAATAAAGGTCGAATGAATATATATATATTTACTGTATATATATATATATATATATATAATACAGCTAGTCCGCGACTTACGAACAAGTTCCGGACCTAAGGACCGTTCGTAGGTCGATTTTGCCGTAAGTTGGAGTCCACCCGAGCCGCCACTGCCTGCACGTATATGTATGTTGCTGTACAGTTAGAAGCACTTCGCCTATCCTAACACACCTAACACACCTAGTGCAGTATCACATGTAAATAAATGAATAAATAAAAAATATAATTTCTTACTTTGAGCTGGTCAAAGCCTGTCTTCGTCTTTTAGCATATTAGCGCTTGCACGTCCGAGCTCCCCCAGCTTCGTTCCGCTCCACACTCGCACATGCGGTCAAAACTGTTTACAAGAAGGACTGTTAGCTTGTTAACTTCATACATTTGGAGCCAGAATTTTTTTTATAACTTACTGAAAGCCGTTTCTCCCTAATGTTCGTCCATCCAAAACAAGCTGCCCGGCGTTAGCTGATGTTAGGCCCTGCCATTAGCAGCACTTGTTAGCATGTTAGTTCATCCAAAAAGGCTGTCGGCTTTGTTTCTCCGCGTTAGCTCGGTGTCCCCTGACATCTTAGGCTGCCAGGCGGACATTGACGCGAGCTCCTGGCCGCAGATGGCCCCTCCGCGGCATGTCGGCGTGGTGTCTTCGCCCGCGTTAGCTGCGCTCGTTAGCATGTCGGGCGGCGTTGTGGGAGCGATCGCGGAGCGATCGGTGGCTGCTCCTCCGGGCCTGAGACGTCGACAGAGTTCACCGAGCGTTTCCAGATAATTTATCCGTATGAGGCAACCTCTTATGGGAGAAAGCCGGCTGGCAGGAGCCGAGACTGTAGTAAAATGGAGGTCACCTTGGCATTTCCGGAAACGGCTGGAAGTTGCGCAATTATGATTAAAAATTATTATTTATAAAGCCTTTAAAACAACCACAGCTGCAACAAAGTGCTGTACACATGAAATTAAGAAAATTTAAACAAAAAAATTTTTTTTTCATATTTTTATTAAATATGATACATTCGTATGTCTGAGTTGCCGTAGGGCGAGGGCACCATAACTCGCGGACTCCCTGTATATATAATATATACATACACACACACACATTAGCCTTAATGGTTGCACCTTATTTAAACATAAAATCATGAAATGCAATGGAGGCTTGTGGTCTGTGATCAGAATAGAACTGGATTTCGACCTGAATAAAGTTCCATGTTCTAATGTTTTCAGCTGGGAACAAAAGAAAAAATGTTGTGTGGTAAAATCCTCTTAAAGGGGACCACATGTAGGTCTTTAAAATTTTTATGTTATGTCTGTGTGCTATCTTGACAATATTAATTCATTTTAATACACAAAATAATTCTTAGATAATCAATTATACCCTTTTTAATTCTGCCATTTTTAACTTTCGTTTTGAACGACCGGTTTCTGATACAAGTTCTGAAGTCCACGCCCTTCAACGATCTGTTTACGCCCTCTGTAACAGCCAGTATCTGTAATGTGTTGTTGTTTTAAAATTAGCTCTTTTTTTATTACTCATTTGACTTACTGTTAGTGCTAGCTTAAAGGTGGGGTATGTAACATTGTAATGTAGTCTGTAACTTTTCAAACAATATATTTTTAACATATTTCTTCACTCTGTCACTATCTATTGACAGACTGATGTTAGACAAAGTAATCTCTGAAAAAAACTATAGTCCCCTTGCTTCTCTATCAGCATTTATAAAAACACTGAAAACACAAGAGTGACCAGGACACTGACAGCCAATAAAAACAGAGTTGTTTGTCACGCCCCAACCCACGCCCCCACCTGTCCCAGCCGCAGCTCGTTCTCATTCAAAGGATTGCAAAGCGATGCAGGACTGTTTTTTATGTGACACAAAATGTATTAAATATCCCTTCTTTATCCCAGAGCTGGACTTTTATTTAGTTTTTTTGCCAAAAGTCAAGTGATCGCTTCATCCTTCACTGACAGACATGAGGAAATGGATTTGTCACGACTCACGAGCGAATTAAAACATGTCCAACGTTGCTTCGTGAACCTCTGCTGATTTCTTCTGGTTTTTGTGTTGTTGGATGAGTGATTCATGGTTTTATTATATTTTTTAAACAGTTATATTATCATATAAACACAGAACTTCGGAGCGCAGAGACAGGACATGTAGAGGAGGCGGAACATTCCAGACATTCCAGACCAGCGCTGACAGACATGAGGAAGTCACGAGCGAATTAAATCATGTCCAAACGTTGCTTCGTGAACCTCTGATGATTTCTGCTGGATTTTGTGTTGTAGGACTAGCGCTCCATGGTTTTATTTTATTTTATTAGAAGGTTTTATTAACATAAACACAGAATATCGCAGCGGCTCTGAGCAGACAGCAGCAGGGGGCGGAGCAGATCCCAAGTTCAGCAGAGCACGGACTGAGCCATATATGGCTCTGAGGGGAGGGAGCAGAATGCTTTTCTGCGCTGAAAATATTTCTAAGTCCCAGAGTGTTCAAAAACCGCATACTATACCTTTAAGATAACTTACCGAAACCCGTCTGAGCGCGCCGCAATTTGCTGCTCCTTTTAGCATTAGACCACCCGAATCCGAAGCTAATGTTAGCTTGTTCCTCTTCCGGTGTTCGCCAGCTCCGCTCGTTGCACGCGGAGATTTTGGGAGTTATCGCTGTTCCAGTCAAGACAACACAAAGTTCACCAAGTGTCTCCCGTAAATTAATCCGTAAGGAGAAGGTCCTCGCTGCTGCGAGGCTGTACAGTTGAAGCTCCGCTCCATCCGCCAGAAGAGGGTCCCGTTGCCGCCGGTCCCTACGCCGGGGGTCTGCTCGTTTAATTTTTACCGGCTGCGCGTTGGGAGCGATCGCAAATACACTAAAAATTGAACTAAAACATAAAAATAACAATTATACTTTATTTATAAAGCCATTTAAAAAAACACAGCTGCAACAAAGTGCTGTACACATGAAATTAAGAACATATAAACAAAAGATGAGATGAAATCATGAAAAACAACAGTCATGTGTTTAATACAGAAGTGGGTTGAGCCTAACCAGGGGTTGCTAGGTGAGGGGCTGGACTCAGGTTGTGGTGGGTTGTCCTCTCGCTTGTGACGTCACATGCGAGAGTATTTTAAAACGAAACGTATCTTATCACAGTAAAATAAATCTACTTAGAGTAAATAAACCACTGGGTGCATTTTTTTGGCACAAGGACTGTTTTTTTATGAAGTAAATACCCAAAGTTGAGTAAAAAAAACGTTAAAAAGTGAATTTTGCAAGTGTGGTCCCCTTTAAGGATAAAATATTATACATGCGATTCTTCATATGATTCACCAAAACAACGCACAGGGGCACTAAAATTGCTACAAAAGCACCCAGATATAGTGATGGAAATAAAATAAAAGTATCCATGTTGAAAGGCAATGTGACTGTGTGATTATAATACCAGATCAAATGGATCATGATGCTGATGCCAGTAGGGTGAGGCCCCCTCTCTGACGCAATTTTTGTCAAACAGACTGTACCAGGGTTCTGACTGAGGAAAGGTAAGACGTGTAGACACAAGGATGTCTCTGACGCGTTTTCAAGCTCTCCTGAAATATTATCAAAGTGTCTGAAAATCAGAAACTGACTTTAAATATCATGATGCCAGGCGAGATGCTGGTGTGTCTCTGCACAACGTTGGCAGAACTAGTCAACTCACAATGGCCTCTCGTAAAAAAAACTGGTGTCCACACGTCCACTGGTCCCCTTGGACAGACAGGTTTATTTTTTTTACTTAATTTATTTTTATCTTTTAACAAGAACAAAAAAAAATGGTAACACTTTTCATATTTACATTCTTTCTATCTCTTACAGCTATATTTCACATTATAAGTTGACAAAAGTAAATGAGATGGCAATTGTGATACCACCAACAGTCATACTAATAGAACAATGAGTACAAAAAAACAATAACAAAAGAGAGAAATCAAAAGAAAACCAAATCAATAAAATCCCCTCTGAGGTAACAGCTTCCACACATTCCTTTTTAGTGTTATTTTTTTTACGGTCATTAAAGTGAGTGCAAAAAGACTGAACTTGGAGCTCACCACTGTATTAATAAGGGCATAACTGGTTCCATCGTACAGTATATTAAAAATGGACTTTTGAAGCTTTAAAAATTATGTAATTTGCTCCATCAAATGTCCCAAACCTTTTGGATCCATGTGTTATATGTACAGGAAAAATAGGAGAGTAATTTTTTCGGAGTTAACATTATTTTCATGTAAAAGATTCATGTTTATACATTATAGAGAGAAACATACATTATAGATACAGTACCAAAAAAAAACAGAGGAATCATATCGGAGTGAAACAAGAACATGCCCACTGAAGTTCCTTAAGTTTGTTTCTTCCACCATCTTGTTTTCCCGCAGTGGAAACGGAGACGGTTAGCTGTGAGCCAGGTAAGTCCCCAAATGGGTTGCAGGTATATTTCACGTGGGGTTTTAGGATTTTTAAAAATTATTTAGACTACTGTAATTATCGCTAGTGGAAAGATGTCGTGCTGTTGTGTGGTCGTGGGGGGTGCAACGAGGAATTAACATGGTTGGCTAACTAGTGAACTGTGCTTCAGCTAACTTAATTTAGCCGTTTACAACAATGTAAGCAGAAAAAAAACATCAGTGTTGTACAATGCTACGTCCATTTTTTTATTTTTACAAGTCAAGGCTGTCGCTATTTTTAAACTGAGGAACGGAGTTTAAAAGAGGAGCTAGCTGGGTCCGTGTACCCTTTACACGGACCTAGCTGTACAGTCAAAGCACGTGGAGCCAGTGTTCTGCTAGAAAATGGCGCAGGAGGACAACTATGCTAGTAACTTTTCTTTATTGTAGAGCAGCGCTAAAAAACAGGATTAAACTTGTGCTTTGTATGCAAACTGTGTAAGTTGGCTGTAAAAAATTTTTGAATGACTATTTTGTCCATAAACCCGTTTACATCGAGTTGTATGGAGCTGATGTGTTTTTTTGTTGTTGTTTTTTTGTGGTTTGTTTTAGTTGTGGTAATTGACTAAATTCAAGTAGCCCATTAAGGATAGTTGTTAGCCACCCAGTGCTTCTTCCCCATGATGGTTTCAACTGTTTATCTTAAAAATTTATTCACTTTGATAAGTATGTTTATATGATTATTGAAAAATATATAATTTTTATATAATGAAGGATGCAAGCTGTGCGTGTGAAATACAGAGATCGACAGAAATACATCTATTTTGAAGGCCAACCGACTTAGTTAGTTTTTGGAATGTGGTGAGTGCAAACAAAACCAGTTTCCACCATTTTCATAGATTGTGTTCATCAAAAAAGTTTTGGTAATTTTGCCATAATAGGTGCTTTACTAACTTTTCAGATTTATTATTTTGTTTTACTTAATTTTACTTTTTATGCCTTTAATTATTATTTACATATGTTCAAATATATATATAATAAATAAATAAATTGCTATGTTCACAGCTGCAGAAAAGTTCAGCATCCAAACCTTGGACTTAAAGCTGATGTATGTAACTTGTTTTTTAAACATATTTCTTCACTCTGCCACTATGTAATGAAAGATAGATGTTTGACAGGTAATCTCTGAAAAAAACTATAGTCCTCTGGCGTCTCCCGGTGGTAATAAAAGCATTTATAAAAACCAGAGCGCCCCTCGGTTAACCAGCCAATAAAAAAACAAGAGTTTTTAATCAGCCAATAAAGCTGCGTTCCAGTTGTCCTCAACAGAGCTTCTCACGCCCCAACCCACGCCCCCACCTGTCCCAGTGCGCAGACAGCGAGCATCTGCGCATGTTCTCATTCAAAGCGATGCAGGACTGTTTTATATGTGACACACATGTATTAAATTCCACTTCTTCATCCCTTATCTGAAATTTTCTTTTGGTTTTTTTTTGCCAAAAGTCAAGTAATGCTCCCTCCTCCTCCTCCTCTCCACTCCCTCCTCCTCCTCTCCTCTTCCTCCGCTGACTGCACTGATGAGGAAATGGCAGGTTGTCACGAGAGAATTAAACTCGGCAATATTTGGTCCAAAAACGTGTTTTCAGTAACCCTATGGGTTGAACAGAGGAATTGCACACTGATTTTCTGATTGGTCTACGATTCGCACTGTGACGTGTTTTCTCACTCTTTCGTCACGAAAGTGGTTCAAGCAGAGCCAATCCCCTGCAGAGATGAGAAGGTCCTCGCTGCAGTTCATACCTTATATGTGTAGCCGGGTCGGGTGTGGTTAAAATTGAGTACTGAAGTTTAAAAGTTTAAAAATACTATTTTAAATAATAAAATTGGTTAAAATGGTTGTACCTAAAAGTTACCTTTAAAAGCACGCAGGCCCGTTTGCAGAGGAGGTTTGGGACAAGCACACTGACACCAGTTAAATTACACAGTTTAATTAAATAAAATCCTAAATTTACAGTTTAAAAAGGCAGTCAACTCCAATCAACATTAAAAGTGCAATTCATGGCAGTACATTTAAAACAGGAAAATCACACACACATATACACACGCACACACACACTTCCTACACCAAACCAGGAGTACTATCACCTCCTGGAGGGATTTGGTAACAGACATAGGACAGTTCAGAGTCCACCCTGGTAGGATCTGTCGTCCGGAAGAGACGCCACTCCAGCCGACGCCTGTTTAATTAGTTGAGCTGGACGTCAGTCGGCCCAGCTCAGCCCGCAGGACGCGTGACGCGGCCCACCCCATGCTGTCCAGACAGCGGGCACCAACCCAGGACCAGTCGGCAGTCGATGGACGACCCAGTTGGAGGCAGAAAACCAGTCGGGACAGCAGTAGACGAACACCCAGGACAAATAGCCGACAGAAGGATGCCAAGGACAAACAGCAGGGACTAAAACAATAAATAGAATTAAGATCTAAAATGTAAGAGAACAGACAGACAAAATAGCACTTTACTCACCACCAAGCTCCACCTCTAGCAGGAGAGGGAAGCAGGAAGCTTGTCAGTGGTCGCGAGAACAATAGATCATCGCGACCTAAAGCGCCCAATTACGCTAGCGCGTGACACAACCAGCAAACGCCGCCGGAAGGCGGATGACGTGTAATCACCCCTGGAGGCTGGGCCCGTTTTATACAGCCAGCCCCATATCCACCAATCGCATCGCATCACCTGTGTGGTGCATTTAATGTCCGCAGGACATCCTACCACATATGGAAGTGGTACATTGCACTCCGGAAGAGCTCTGCAACAAAGCATATTATAGTTTTCGGAATGGCTCTAGTTATTTGTATATTTTAACTTGTTTATTTTAGGAATACTTTTCACCTCATTGAAACTATTTGGTTGTATTTGTTTTCTTATTGTGCGATGGATGAGTAATGTGTGAATGCCAAGTTGGGGCAGTGATGTAGGAGCGGGTTTGGGATCCGACAGACCATGGTTCGATCCCCGGTCACGGCATATCTTGTAGTATTATTTTCTTCTTTTTTTGAGTTTTGTTTTGGATAGATCGGGTGAGAATAGATAAATACATCTACATAAGTATTCTTTGTTGTTGCTTGTTGTTTATTACTAATGTAATTTTAACATTCAGAAACAATAACGATCTCTCGTCCTGGCCACACCTCCTCGCTCAACCCCCACCCGCTTCCCCCTCCTTTAGGCGGTGTCTGTTGACACTCCCACTTTGTTGCATTTTTTTTAAATTTGTCTTGGGGGCGGAGCTACCGTTTCACAGTGGGGTGAGTCGCTTTTTAAAAGTCTTTGGCTCAAAGACTGAAGTGGATGAGGAGGTTTTAGAGCTCCTTTTGAAAAGTCTGAACCTTGGTGTGCTGGAAATTTGTGACACACAAGATCTCAATCTAGCAGGTAAGTTGTTTTGAAGTGTCATTTGTTTATTTTTGAGAACTACTGTAGTTTTGGTCATCCTTTTGGGTTTGACCAGATAATAGGGATAGAAATTGCTTTCCAGATCCAATCTAGGATGTGATCATAAAAGCGTTAACCTTTGTAGCATTTTACACATGTGGAAACATCCCAACATCAACAGTTTCACCTGTGTTTCAGTGGTTAATTACAATGAACACAGAAAAATGTGCATGAGTTAGCTGTGTTTGTATCATACTGTTTCATGTGAGAAGAGCTCAGGTGACTTGGAGAGTTGAATTTATTTAAAATATTTTTTAAATTATTTTTTGTTGTTGTGGTTAGAGAAACCATTTTCTCAATTTTAGTGTGTTGGCTACTGTTAACTCTACCAACATAATGTTTAGATAATCCTATGGATCAGCTAAATTGTGCAGCAAGCAGCTCCTTTACTAGTTCCAGTGGAGAAACTGAAGTGGACTCCAATGACACCATTATATTGCAACACAGTCCTGCAACACGACAGAGAGCTGAAGACACCTCTCTTGCCCAAGTAAGCTATGCAGATTACTGTGCAGACTTACAAAGAGTTTTTACAAATCTGAATACATTATGTAAATTACTCTCTTAAAAAGCACTTTCTGTTTTTTTTCCTTCAGCATATCTCTGCACATTTTAGTCCAGATCATTACCATAGAAGGCTCTGGAATTCACAAAAAAAATTGAAGTTCTTCAAGTTTTTATTTGTGCTTTATGAAGGCTCGCCGCAAATTCAACATGGCAGACTCACCCAAGCTGCAGCCCATCGCTCATCAACCGTCCATCCGGATTTAAAGGAGACCACATATAGGTATTTAAATTTTTTATGTTATGTCTGTGTGCTATCTTGACAATATTAATTCATTTTAATACACAAAATAATTCTTAGATAATTAATTATACCCTTTTTAATTCTGCCATTTTTAACTTTCGTTTTGAACGACCGGTTTCTTGAAGTCCACGCCCTTCAACGATCTGTTAACGCCCTCTGTAACAGCCAGTATCTGTAATGTGTTGTTGTTTTAAAATTAGCTCTTTTTTTATTACTCATTTGACTTACTGTTAGTGCTAGCTTAAGATAACTTACCGAAACCCGTCTGAGCGCGCCGCAATTAGCTGCTCCTTTTAGCATGAGACCACCCGAATCCGAAGCTAATGTTAGCTTGTTCCTCTTCCGGTGTTCGCCAGCTCCGCTCGTTGCACGCGGAGATTTTGGGAGTTATCGCTGTTCCAGTCAAGACAACACAAAGTTCACCAAGTGTCTCCCGTAAATTAATCCGTAAGGAGAAGGTCCTCGCTGCTGCGAGGCTGCTGCGAGGGCAGCAGCGAGGCTGTACAGTTGAAGCTCCGCTCCATCGCGCCAGAAGAGGGTCCCGTTGCCGCTGGTCCCTACGCCGGGGGTCCGCTCGTTTAATTTTTGCCGGCTGCGCGTTGGGAGCGATCGCAAATACACTAAAAATTGAACTAAAACATAAAAATAACAATTATACTTTATTTATAAAGCCATTTAAAAAAACCACAGCTGCAACAAAGTGCTGTACACATGAAATTAAGAACATATAAACAAAAGATGAGATGAAATCATGAAAAACAACAGTCATGTGTTTAATACAGAAGTGGGTTGAGCCTAACCAGGGGTTGCTAGGTGAGGGGCTGGACTCAGGTTTGAGGTGATTGGCTACGGCTTGTGACGTCAATAACTGCAGGAAGTGTGAATCCAGGTGTATTTATCAAAAATAAATAAATCTACTTAGAGTAAATAAACCACTGGGTGCATTTTTTTGGCACAAGGACTGTTTTTTTATGAAGTAAATACCCAAAGTTGAGTAAAAAAAACATTAAAAAGTGAATTTTGCATCTGTGGTCCCCTTTAAGGCCGTCTCTCCTCAGCTCTTCCTGTTTGCCTGCCTAGCTGCATGAACATCCGCCTCATGCTCGTTAATCTCTCTTCAATAAAACTCATCATGTCCGATGTTGACTCCGGCGCTTCTATGGACTCTCTGGTCCTCCACGCGGCGGCCGCCGATCCTTCTTCCCCCGCCCGACGGAGCTCCCGGCTCGCCCCGTGCACTACTCCCGCCATCATTCCTCCAGTCCAGGGGCATCCGCCCAGCAGCCGGCCTCACCCCCAATCAGCTAGCGTCTCTCGCCGCTCTGATACCCTCCGGTGGATCTTCGCCTCCCTCCCCGCCTCTGCCTGTGTCCGGTAAGAGGTCCAAGAAGCGATCCCCGCTGCCAGCTAAGCACTGTATAGGCCGCCCTCGCTCCTCTGGCGCTTCCGCGCTAGATCTGGGGCCTTTCCCTTCCACGAGCCGCCTCAATGATTCCGCTCCGGTCACTCCCCTTCATGCCTCAGCCATCGGACCCCCACCTTCCCCGCCTCCCGACCGGTCTTCGGCTCGGCCTCCCCAGGACAATCAACAGCTCTCATCACCTCGTTGGACGTCCTCAACCGATCTATTTCAGCTTTCTCCGCCCACCTTCAGCCCGACGTTACAGCCAGCTTCTACGCTCCCGCTCAGCCATCCACTTCCGCATTGTCGGATCGGCCAGCTCCCCATCTTGTTCCTGTGACATACTCCCTCGCCGAAGCCTGCCCCGCCCCACCTCAGGGTAAGATGTGTCGTTCTTTTGTCTTCATACAATCTGTCTTGCCTTAGCACGCCTTTTCCTCGGCCCGTCTTACGCAAAATAAACAAATAAAATAAGTCAACTTTATTGTCAAAACTGTATTACGAGCAGGACATACCCAGGATTGAAATTACATTACTCTCAGAACCCTGGGGCAACAATAACCACATTAAAACATTTAATAAACATAAGTATAAAATGAAATAATAAAACGTGATACTGTCCTGAGTTTTGGCATACCGGTAGTAGTATAAAAACATGAAAAGTTTATTTATACAATGAAGGTTCTGACATTGGCATTTGAAGTAAAGTGACGAAGTAGCATATGAAGTTTATGTACACAGTATTCGTATGGTGTCTTTTGTTATTGGTATAGAGGAAAAGTGGCTTATGTATTAAAGCTAGTAAAAAGAATACTCATGTCAGCAGTGGTGTGGATATTGAAAGTAATGCAAATGTAACCAGTAGTGTGACTATAGACGGCAATGTAATAATTTTACATGTGCTCTCCTACTTTAGGCCAGCCGTACATGCCAGCCCATGCGTATGTCTCTCCAAGGCTTCGCTCCAAGATCCTGCAGGGGCAGCACATCAATTTGGTTTTGTTGCTACTCCCCTCCGGTCGATCGTCAGGTGGCCTCCTCATCTGACTTCACCGCATTTTTCCGTGCTGCCGATCCCCGCCTGTCCAGGGACCTGTCCATCGGCGAGTTCCTAGCGGCCTTCTGGGTTTTCAGAGACGTTCTCTGCTCTGTCTACCCCGAGCGTAGGGTCGAGCTGGACACCTACCTCGCCCTGATTGCCGATCTCAATCTTAAATATGGCCGGTCCCTGTTCTACCAATACCACAAGGAGTTCTCCTCCAAAGCCGCTTCCATCCTGTCCCAGTCGGGAATTTGCCTGGACTGAACTCTTGGTAATGTTGACCCACGCTTCTCTGTGCCATTCATGCTCAGCCGTTGGCCACCATAGCTCATTCTGCCTCTCCATCCCGTTCAACCGGCCCCTTCTGACCCCCCTACCCCCCCGGCTCACCGTGTTGTTCGCAGCCTATCTACAGACCGCCTCGGCTGGAGAGTGGAGGTATCCTATCATTCCTATCTGTAATAATTTTAACCGGGACATCTGTTCCTTTCCTAATTATTCCTTCTTGCATGTGTGCAGCCTCTGCAAGGATGCGCAACCATGGTCCGTCTGCCCTCGCCGGTCAGCACCCCAACGCCCTTAGCGGGTCCAGAAGCTGATCTTCCACTCTCTGTCCACCCCTGTTATAGTTTCTGAGCTAGCCTTGATGCTTCAGACCCACCCTGATCAAGCTTTTGTGAATTTCCTCCTCACCGGCCTTTCCCAGGGATTTTTTCATCGGGGTTTCCCGTCCTCTTTCCGCCTCCCTAGTGTGCCCCAACTTGTGTTCAGCGCTTAGGGAACCTGACATCGTAGCCCAGCTCCTCCGTAAGGAGGTGTCCAAAGGTTTCGTGATCAGCCCCTTCGCGTCCCCCTTTCCCCTCTTTTGAGTCAGTCCCTTAGGTGTGGCCACTCGGACATTTTACAATAAAAAGCATCTAGTCCTTGATCTTTCCGCCCCTCATTCCGGCCCTTATCCCAGCATCAACTCTCTTATGCCCCTTTTCTATTAGTACCGGTACGGCCCAACTGTACCCGACTTGGCCCGGTTTTGGGGCTTTTCCATTAGTACCGGTACATAGAACCTGTTACTATTTTCAGGACCCTCTGCTCTGTGGTTCTAACCCGAACGAGTAGGTACTACAACGTGACATCAGAACACTGTCGGTCACTGATTGGTAGGGGGCGGAGTCGGGGGCGGAGGCACTGAAACTGAAAACTTTCCACAATCCGCCATTTTATCTCCAGCCCGCTTAAACTCTAGTCTCAGGATCTGCTGGACTATTTTTGAATATACAGTATTATTGAACAATAATGTCCACTCCTTGGTCTAACTCTGAAGTGCAGGCCTTTCTGTGCTTGGTGGGCGATGAAAACATTCAGAGGGAGCTAGATGGATCCACCCGGAATGAGAATTTTTTTAAAGAATTGTCTGAGCAGATGATTGCCCAGGGCTGCAATCGAACGCTGAAGCAATGCCGCGAAAAACTAAAAAAACTCAAAAGTGATTACCGCATGATAAAAGATCATAACGGCAGGAGCGGAGCCAACCGATGAACTTGGAAATGGTTCAATGAGATGGATGAAATCTACGGCAATCATCCTGCCAGCAACGGGAGCAGCCTGGAGAGCTAGAGTCAATGCTCGGCTAGATTCAATGATGGAAGTTGGTGAGTTTATTCAAAATTTAAGCATATTTTAAGTTATTAATGCCATCAGTTTTGGTGACCTGGTCTTATGCGTTTGTTCTGTAGCTCTGCATAGGTAAGAGCTGTGTGTGTGTGTGTTATGGGGGGGGGTGAGGCAGACGCTATTGCCCATGAAGCGCTCATCGTTAGTTAGCACCAATGCTACTTTTCTCAATGCTAACTCTGTTTGTTTTTGACTTTATTTTGATCCAGAATATGTTCCGCTATGTGAGGAGTATGAAGAAAATGCTGTTTCAGACCCACCAAGCCTCCCGTCTTCTTCTGGTCCTGTGCCAGCACCCTCACCAAGCAGTGCACAACAGCCTGCTGTTCTTGGTGAGTGAGAAGCAAAAATCACGATTTTTTTCACATCACCTCACTTTTTAGTGTGTGTAGGAAAAGACGGCCTGTATTTAATTTCGTTTAGTAAAAAAAAATTGCAGTATAAAATTATTTATTAATTATTTATTAATTACTGTAGTAATTTTTCTTTTTCTTATTTTTTATTCAAATTTACTCATGTTGTAATTGTTATTGTAATTAGTTTTGTATTATTTTTTCATTTCATTACTCTGACATTCAATTATATTTATTTTATCTTTGTATTACTGTTATTATTATGTAATTATTATGATTTTTAATTATTATAATTATTATGATTATTATGATTGGTTGAAATTTCGGCAGCTACGGAATAAATGCACAACTGCCATCAAAGCCGCAAAACGTAACTACTTCTTATCTCAGACCTCCAAAAATCTAAACGATCCTAAAAAATTCTGGAAAACCATCAAATCTCTCTCAGGCACCCCCCAATCATCTGACCTCCCATCACAATTTCTTGTTGACTCTGTTCCTGTGTCAAATAAGCACGAGATCCTGAACTGTTTCAATAAACATTTTGTTGCTTCTAGTTCATTATTTGACACAGTTACAAATGGAAAATCAGCCACTTCATCTAATAATCAAACTTCTACAAATCAAATCCCTCCTACAAGTCAACCATCAGTTAATCACACCTTCTCTTTTTCTCCGTTCTCAGTCAGTGAGGTAAATAAACTGTTAAATGATCTTGATCCTAAAAAATCTGCAGGTCCAGATGAACTTCCACCTTATTTCTTAAGGCTGGCTGCTCATATCATCACAGTCCCTGTGACCCACATCTTTAATCTATCCATAAGCCAAAACACCATTCCGGATGCTTGGAAAACAGCCTTTGTTCTTCCTTTGCTGAAGGGAGGTGACCCCACCTCACTGAACAATTATCGACCGATCTCTAAACTCTGCATCTTAGCCAAGGTTCTAGAAAAACTGATAAACTCTCAGATCAAAAATTATCTGGACTCATTTAACATCTTACCTCTCCATCAATCTGGTTTCAGGAAAAAACACAGCACAACAACTGCTTCTCTGAAGGTTCTGAATGATGTTGTTGAAGCATTGGATGCTAAGGATTATTGTGCTGCACTTTTCTTAGACCTGTCTAAAGCTTTTGACACTGTGGATCATAACATCCTGTGTCATAAGCTCTCAGAAATCGGTTTCTCTGATCACACCATCGGTTGGTTTTCTAACTATCTTTCCAATCGGAGGCAATGTGTTCAACATAACGGTACTTCTTCCAGCTATTTAACAGTTAAAAATGGTGTACCACAAGGCTCAGTTTTAGGACCAACCCTCTTTACAATCTACATAGCTAATGTAGGTCACTGCATCCCTGATGCATCCTTACATTTCTATGCTGATGATACAGTTGTTTACTGCCGAGCTAAAACAGTAGCTAAGGCTTTCCAGTTACTACAATCCGCTTTTGACATCATCCAGTCAGATTTGTTCCATCTCAAACTTGTCCTAAATGCTGATAAAACAAAAGGGATGTTTTTTTCAAGTAGGAAGGCGGTTCCAGCAGATCTTCCTCTGATTTTATCCTCAAATGGTGTCCCTATTGAGTTTGTTGATTCCTATAAATATCTGGGTATCCTGATCGATTCACATCTCTCTTTTAAACTCCACGTGGAAAACCTAGTGAAGAAACTGAAAGTTAAACTGGGTTTCTTTTTCAGAAACAGATCATGTCTAACACTGAATGTTAGGAAACGCCTTGTATCTGTGACTTTCCTTCCCTCCATTGATTACGGTGACATTCTCTACATGAATGCTCCTACAAGCACCCTGCGGATGTTGGATGTTGTCTATCATGGTGCACTAAGATTCATAACTGGCTGTCCAGATGACCTGATTGAGAATTATCTGATTTAATACCTGGACTATTGAGCATGAACTTTCTTGGCTGTGATTATCGTACCCACCACTGCACCCTGTATTCACTGGTTAACTGGACATCATTAACCTCACGCAGACTCTTCCACTGGTACACTTTCATCTTTAAATCATTTCTTGGTTTGCTGCCCTCATACATCTCCTCCTACATGTCTTTGCGTGAGTGCAGCTACAGTGTGCGCTCTCAGGACATGATTACCTGCAGTGTTCCATCAGTGAGGACTGAACTTGGAAAAAGGGCCTTCTCCTACTCTGCTCCTGCTTCATGGAATATCTTACAAAAAGATCTGAAGCTCTCGACCTTGACTTCTCTAAATGGTTTTCAGAATCTGTTGGAATCCTGGCAAAAACCAATGCAGATTTGTTCCTGTCTTTGATTTTATACGTCTACCTTATAATGTTTTGCTAGTTTTTTGATACTTTGTTAAAAAAAAAATAATATATATATATCTCTTTTTTTTTTTCTCTCTTTTGTTTTCTATTGTTTATTGTTTAAGGAAATTCTACCATTGCTGTTCATCGTTCTTTAGTTTTAGCAGGTCGCTTTCGTAAATGAGCCATGAGGCTCAATAAGATTTACCTGACTGAATGAATTGCTCAAGTTCATGTAAGTTTTCTAGCCAGCACAGCACCAGCACACTCAAAACGTTTGCATTTATCAGGTTTTCTCCAGGTACTCTACCAAAGCGTTGAATGTATTGTAGGTGTCTTTTTTTTTTAGGTTTGTGTTTTTTCAAGATGAATTCAAAATAACAGGAACTGCTTTTTTAAATCTGTATTTTCTGTCTTTGACAATACTCAGAAGTTCTGTCAAATTCCTCCATGCTACTGCTTATTTAAATCTGTTTTTTCTGTCTTTAACAAGCACTGTATGTTATTTTTAAGTCACTTTTAAGTGAAAACAAACAGAAGAAGCAGGTAAAGATAATGGATGTTCTAATGTGCTTTTACATTAAAGGCCCAGTAGAGGGCAGCACATGTTAATTGTATAAATACTGTACAGTATTTAGGATACTGTAGTAGTTAGTTAAATATTAATTTTACTGTGTA
>JBBPBX010035783.1:5385-31865 GCA_038048925.1 Garcialebias charrua
TTTCTCTCACCCCCCTGGTTGCCTGGCGGACATTCTGGGGGTGGGCCGTCAGGGGTTGTCCTGGGATATGGGGGGGTTCGGGGCCTGGGGGTTCGCCGTGGGCGGGGCTGGCATTGCGCTCTCCCTGGGGCTGCTTGGGCTCGGGTGTCCTGTCCTGTCGGCAGGAGAGGGTTGGGCCGGATCTTGGATGTCGGCTACTCTCCACCCCAGAATGAATGGGCCTACCTCCTGGGTTTGGGTATGGGCTGCCCCATGTAGGGGGCAGGTACATGTCTTGGACCTAGGGGGTATAGAGGGTGCATCAGGATTATGAATGGAACGTGTCGTTATTGTTTGTCTTTGTGTGAGTGAGGATGAGGGTGGGTCTGAGTGAGTGTGTCTGTGTATGAATGTCTAATTGTCAGGCTGGGATTAGGACTGCCCCCTCTCTGTTACATCTAAGGCTACTTGGTGTCGCGCTCCTGCCACGTGGCCCCCGGGTGGGTGTCCCTTGGCCTGCGGGCGGGCTGGGGGCCCTTGCCTCGCCTTCGGGGGTTGGGCGCTTGGGCGTGTGTCGGCTCGGCCTGGTGGCTGCCTGGTGGGGCTCGGGTCCTCTGGTCCTATCGGGTCCGGGCCTGAGGGATGGGCGCCCCCGGTGCCCGGGCCTCGGTGACCGGGCCTGGGGCTACGTCAGTGCAACGGGCTCTTGCAGCGGGCTCCGGCGGGGGCCTGTGGGCTTGTCGCTGTTGGCCTCCCGGGGGTCATTGTGTGTGGTCACTGGTGGAGCTCGTCCGGCTCTCCCCCTTGGTCGGATCTGGAGAGTGGGCAAGTGGCTTGTCCTGTTCGGGTGGCCCTGGGGACTCTGGGCTCGGGGTCCTTCTTGGGGTCTTAGGCTTTGATCGCCCCTTCATCTGCCTCGGGCCTTGGGGGGACGGATCTCTGATGCTTCACGGTCGCTACTAAATGTTCTATTGGAGGAACCTTATTCACTTATGCATGCTCACAACCACACACAAATGGATGCAGGGATGTATATGTAGCTATCATATGCAGATATGTAGATGGATATGTGATATGAATGTATATGTATATATATTTGTAGGTATGGGTATGTTTATTTATGGAAATCTACTGCAAGGTCATGAATATTATTAGTCTTTATGCATGTATGTTTCGTTGCTGTGTTCTGTGCTTTGCAGGATTGCGGACGAAGGATGGGTGTGTTTGCCTTGTGCTCTTTTTGTGGATAATTGTTGTTTTGTTGTCTTACTTTCTGTCTTTCCTTTCTCTCTATTAAAAAAAAAATAATAATTAATATCGGTGTGAGAGGATGGCTGTAAGGTGAGAAGGGAGGCCATCTATAAATGGGAAGAAAAAAAAGAGTTCAGAGGTCGCAGCTGAAAAGTCCTGGATTTCTTACAATTTCCCCAGAATTCTGACTCCCATCTAGTCTCTCGACTGTTGCAGTTGGATGAGCTTCCAAATCACAAAACAGCAGCAGCTGATGCATCTTCAGCTAATGTTGGTTAAACTTTAGTCAAACTTAAAAACACAAGCAGCAACCAACATTGATCCATTTAGTTTATCCCAGTTACGATTCCATTCACCAAAAAATGCGACGTATTCCCCCTGTTTCTTCTTTCACTTGATTTTTGAAACTCGTCTGAAGACTCAACACTAACAGTTCACGTTGCTCATAATCTGCTCAGACCCAAATGGTTATACTGTAGTTCATTTTTATATTAAACCTTTTTTGGGGTTCACTGTTAAATCTGACGCCTCCTTGGTCTGAAAGCGCAACAATAAATCCATTATAATGCAAATGTTGCCTCTTAACTTTGTGCCGAAGGCTGCTAAAAACCACCGCAACGTTCTGACTAAACTTTGACCTTTACAGAAACATGAATTATTAATTCACTGAGTCCGTGTGTACATTATAGCACCGTATGTATATAAGGAGCGACGTGTCAAGAATATGAACACATTTGTTTTTTTTCCCTCCTGAGACGTGAAACAAAGTTCCCTTTGGAGGTCACATCAACAGCTGTTCTGTTATTTCACCGTCTGAGCTGCAAATAAACGACTCTGACAGTTTGGGTACGACAGAACTAATAATAATAAAAAGGACAACTCTTACTGCAGCCTCTTAATAGAAAATAAATAGAAGTAAAATGTCATCTCACAGTCTCTACATTTTATTTTACAGATTATTTTTAGTTTTAGTTCAGGAATTATACAAATTCAGGAATTTTTCTTCCACCTGTTCAGCACAGGTTTTGTTTTAATATTGACAAATAAAATGCTCAAAAAATTCTCCACTTCTTGTTATTTTGCTTATTCAAATCTGATTTTTACTTTTAAGTGTAAAATTATCTCAGTTTATTGGTGAAACCTTTAATAATTTCTACTTCCGGCACTTGGCAAAGCAGGTCGCATCTCTTTTTGCTCCTCTCCTCCCTAAGTTTTCCTCCTCCCTGCTTTTGCATTTTGTCTCGTCTGTAACTCTTCAGCACTCACTCGAACCAATTTGAAATGGATTTAATTATGTGGGCTGTTTCCTCTATCGATAAAATTTTTCAACGAAGCGCACCGGACCAGGAGAAGCGGCTTGCCCCTTCGACACGCATGCGGTGGGATACACTATGGACTCGTGGAGCGAGTGGAAGCCAATGTGTCTGACCGTTCTTTCTGTCGAAGACGTTGAAGATTTGTGGATTATTGGCATATTGGTGGCAGCTGCTCTGCTTTTTGGGATTGGCGGAGGTTTCTGCTACTGGAAGCTGAGGGAGGCTGCCGCGGCGATCAACGCGCTGGCGAGACTTCCTGCTCAGCAAGATTCTCTGATCCGGGCTATGACCTCAACGACCCAGCTGTTGTACGAACTGAACCGCACGATGGGAGCAGCGGCGGACAGCCGCGGACCTGCGGTGCGTTTTGGGACTCGTTTACAGCCGACCCATCAGGGCACAGATGGGGATTTGTAGCTCGGAACCTCACATGATTCGGCGATTTGGACCAGACAGCACCTGGACTTCAAGGCTGCAGTCAAAAGTACACTGTAGCCTGGCCTGAAAATAAATAAAGCGACTAATCTAATCGGGACTCTGTGCAACCTTGAAAGAAGGCTGACTGGAAACTTCTCCTGGAGTGAAAGCTGTTGAGAACTCGCTGCCCCCCACCCTACCCCCAGAGGTCTCTGTGTGCATTCAGATGGAGCCGAGCTGAGGCCATCTACAGACTGTGCTTATCTGAAATGATTACTCACGGACTAATCTCCCTGCTTGCCATGAAATGCAACATGTCTTGTCTCTATTCGTGCTTAAGCTGGTAGAGTTTTTTCGACTTTATCATAGAGTGTCCTAAGACAAATTGTGATAGATTCTTTTTTGAATACCAATGATTACCCGACTGTATGTTCCTTTTTCCATATCTGATTGTTGGTGGCGCGGTTTTATACTGCTGCGGCTTCCGTGCGTACGTCCCTCTTCAGATGGTGCGCGCGCCAATTGCAAAACTTTGTACCTTGGTGCAAATATGCCAATAAAGATATATTCTATTCTATTCTATTCTAATTGCTCCATCTTTTTGTAAAAGATGTCTTTGGACTGGTGAAGGATTATTTATCATCATCTGATATCGACCATGCCTTTAAATGGGGCTTCATGTGTTTAAGAGAGGTCACTACCACAACTTGGGTTGCCATGTCAATTCTAAGATGGCTGCCACCATATTACGTAAATCTTCTGAGATGGCAACATCAAAAATAAGCAACGCGCTGACTTCCATTTTGGCTGCATCTGGGTGTTAATAAGGTTACAATCAAAAATTGGGATGCCACATCAAAATCCAAGATGGCCACTGCCATATAGCTTTACTGAACATAAATATAAATGCAACACTTTTGTATTTGCATCTATTTTTCATGAGCTTAATTCAAACAGCTTCTGAATTATTGGTTTCATTTAAGCTAATAAAAGAGTTTCAAATTAGATTTTTAGTCAGTTTTGATTTTTAATACCTCAAACAAAAAGATTCCCAAGCAAAAATATTTACTAAAATGAAATATGAATTGAGTTCATTAAACAACTTAAGTGAGAAATTCTAATCAAACGTTTCTATGGGGTTCTGTTTGTAAAGTTACACAGTCAAAAATTAATAGCAATGTTTTGGCCTGTTTAGCCTTTCATAAGGGAAAATAGCTCTTATTTTTCAAACTCATATTTTCATCATGTTATTCATACATTTATAAATGTCATAGTTCCAAACTAAATATTTAATTTACAAACTAAATATTCAGTTTGCAAATGACTTAACATGCTAGATAAATATTTAGTTAGCAAGCTAAATATTTAGTTCCACTCGCAAGTTAAATATTTAGTTAGCAAATTAAATATTTATTTTGGAAATTAAAGGTTTAGTTTGGAAAATAAATATTTAAATCTGAGCTAAATATTTACTTAGCAAATTCAATATTTAGTTTAGGAATTAAATGTTTGGCTTAGAAATTAAATGTTTAGTTTGGAAATTAAATATTTAGCTTGGACAATAAATGTTTAGTTTGAAAATTAAATGTTTAGTTTTGAAATAAATATTTAGCTAGGAAATTAAATATTTAATTTACACCTAAATATTTAGTTCACTAACAAAATATTTAACTTGCAAGTTCAACATTTAAGTTGTAAATTAAACGTTTCTCTTTGTCATAAACATTTACTTTCTAAACTAAATATTTAGTGTGGAGTTAATTAACTATGTTTATAAACATTTAACTTGCAAGTTGAATATTACGTTATCAAATTAAACCATCAGTAGTCGTCAAGTTCATTAGCAGGAATACAAAAAACTATGTTATGCAGAATAAAAGAAATCTGAAGGGATCAAACGTTTACATAAATGAACATCTAACCAAAAAAATGGAAAAATTGCAAAGGAAGCAAGGTGGCTAAAAAACAAAAACAAAATAGCATCAACATGGACAAGAAATGGATACATCTTTATCAAAACAAAGGAAGGGTCTCAGCCTAAAATGATAAAAGAGCTGACGGATCTGGATGAACACGGGAGATGAAAAATTACAAATCAATGAAGCAACTCACACTCAAAATGGATAAAATATACAGTGAAATGAACAAATACATTAGAACATGACAACATACGAAGACTCAGAACCTAAAATATATAATGTTGAAAATGTGATTGATGCAAATTTTTTTCCTGTAATAAAAGATAGCGAATATTATAATGAAGAGCAGTTTAATGACATCAATATATCAAATGGAGTTCTCTCTATTATTCACTTTAATAGCAGAAGTATAAATGCAAACATATCCAAAATAACAGATTACTTAAAACAGTTAAATAGAACTTTTACAATAATAGCGCTGTCAGAGACATGGCTCAATGATGATAACACAAGTAATATTCACATCGAGGGGTATGAATTATATCATATGAACAGAAATAATAAAAGAGGTGGTGGAGTCGCTCTATTTGTCAATAATGAAATAAAATGTAAATTAAATAGTGAAATGTCAATAATAGTTGATAATATTATGGAAATGATAACAATAGAAATAATAAACAAAAACGATAAAAACATAATAATAAGTTGTGTATATAGATCACCAGGAGCAAATATAGAAATATTCACGGATAAAATCTTGGAGCTAATGGAGAAGAGTTTTAATAAAAATGTTTTTTTGTGTGGAGACTTTAACATTGATATGGGAAATAAAACAGATTCAAATAACATAAGCACATTTATAAACTCAATGTACAGTTTAAATATGTATCCATTGATATCAAAGCCAACAAGAATTACAACTCATAGTGCCACAATAATTGATAATATTTTCACAAATATAACAAATGGGGACGTGATAGGTGGTATCTTAACGACCGACTTAAGTGATCATTTACCAGTTTTCACAATCTATAAAAATGATCAAAGCATCACAAAAGCAGTCACAATGAAGAAAAAGATCATAAACACGTCAAAAAAAGTTTTGGAAAAATTGAAAGAGGATCTAGATAAACAAGACTGGAATGATGTGTATGTTGATGATGCGAACAGAGCATATGATGAGTTTATGAATATCCTGGAAGCTCTGTATGAAAAGAATTGTGTGCAAACAAATTACACAAAGAGAAATACGATTGATCAACCATGGATGACAAAAGGGTTGAGAAATGCTTGTAAAAAAAAATTATTTGTATTCATGTTTCTTGAAATTGCGAAGTCAGAGCGCTGAAGAAAAATATAAAAAGTATAAAAATAAATTAGTAGGGATTATAAGGAAACATAAGAAAGAATATTATAGTAAATTATTAGATAAAAGTAATGGTGATATGAAAGCAACATGGCGAGTAATGAATAGTGTCCTGAAGAATCATAAAGCAAAAACTGGTATTTCAAAATATTTTGTAAAAGACAACGATGAAATTCATGATGAAAATGAAATTGTAAATGGATTTAATCAATATTTTGTGAATGTTGGATCAAGCCTTGCAGCTAAGATACCAAAAGTAGATAAAAATGTGATCCACTCAATTACAGGTTGTGCAAATAGTATTTTTCTAAATGGAACTAACAAAGAGGAAATAATGAATGTAGTAAAACATCTTACAGACAAGAGATCAAAAGACTGGGTGGACATGGATATGATGAAAAATATAAAATGTAAAAAATATGATAAAAATATAAAAACAAATCATTTAATTGAGGGTTATGTTAACAGTATGTTCCTGGAGAAAACTGATTCTGTAGAAATAATGAATATTGTAAATATGTTTGCTGACAAAAAATCTAAGGACTGGCTGGATATGGACATGACATTTGTAAAAAATATAATGGGTTATGTAATCAAGCCTTTCACATATATATGTAACCTGTCCTTTTCATCTGGAGTATTTCCTGATCGCATGAAAGTGGCTAAGGTGATACCTCTTTTTAAAAGTGGTTCCAAATCTGAGTTTAATAATTACAGACCTATATCATTATTGCCACAATTTTCAAAAATCTTGGAGAAGCTGTTTGCAATCAGGATGGATCAATTTGTTGACAAATTTAATATTCTCACCAACAATCAATATGGATTTAGAACAGGAAATTCAACATCCATGGCTCTGATGGAGTTGATGGAATTAATTACTACAGCGGTGGATCAAAAGCAGTATTGTGTGGGTGTTTTTGTTGATTTAAAGAAAGCATTTGATACAGTGGATCATAATATACTCCTTGACAAGTTACATAAATATGGTATTAGAGGATTGGCATTGAAATGGGTTTGTAGTTATTTGAGTAAAAGGAAACAGTTTGTGCAGATGGATGAGGTGAAATCTGAGCTCAGCACTATAACATGTGGAGTTCCTCAGGGATCGATACTAGGACCAAAACTATTTATATTATATATAAATGATTTGGTACAGGTATCAGGACTCCTCAAGTGCATTCTTTTTGCTGATGACACCACTTTTTTTGGTTGTGGTAACAATATTCAACAAACTTTAAAATTAATGATGACAGAACTTGCAAAAATTCAGAATTGGTTTAAAATTAATAAATTAACGTTAAATTTGGATAAAACTAGTTATATGATCTTTAGTAATAAAAATAAATCTATTGATGTTCCATTTTTAATTGATGGATCTGAGATTCAGAGAGTTTCTGAAGCGAAGTTCTTGGGCATCATTATTGATGAAAAATTGTCTTGGAAACATCATGTAAGTTCAGTTAAAGCAAAATTATCGAGGTCTATTGCGATATTTTACAGAGTTAGGGATTTACTAAATGATAAAGCACTTTATTTGTTGTATAATACATTATTTGTGCCACACTTAATTTATGGTATTAGCGTTTGGGGTACGGCGTGTAAATCAATTACAATGCCAATTTTTATTTTGCAGAAAAGAGCTATTAGAATTATCACCAGAAAGAATTCTCATCATCCTTCAAGCATTTTGTTTTATCAAACAAAACTGTTGAAATTTTATGATTTAATTGATTATAATATTTTGATAACTTTGTATAAAGCTCAGACTAATGCACTTCCTTCTAATATTCAGAAATATTTTGTCAGAAGGACGAGTAATTATAATCTTAAGGGGACAGATATATTTGTGAAGCCACCTTTTAGGACTAGTTTGAGGGGAAGATCTACCATAATTGAAGGAATAGGGTTATGGAATAAATTGGAGTCTGATATTAAAGTGGTCAGATCAATTGTTACATTCAAAAGAATGATTAAGTTTAAACGGTTAAAAACATATATTTAAATGAGTTGAAATTTGGAAGTTTGTGTATGACACCGAGGGTAGTAATTATTATTTAAGTTGTTCACTATTTTGGAAATTACATGAGTTGGTTGTATCATGTGTTTATTTTTAAAGGTTAAAATTAAGTTGATTATTTATTTGTAATCCTAGTAGTTGGGTATATGAATTGTTTATTTGAGAAAAAAGGGGCAGAAAAAATAAGATTTTTTTCTTCTTCTGCCGCCTTTCATTTTATATATATTTTTTCTCTTTTTTCTGTATTGTATTGTTTTCTTGTTTTAATCATAAAATGAATGAATAAATAAATCAAATCAAAAATCAAATATGATGATTGTGAAGGACATAATGAGCCATGTTATTGAGCCGTTCACATACATATGTAACTTATCTTTTTCAACAGGAATATTTCCAGATAATATGAAAGTAGCTAAGGTCGTTCCTCTTTTTAAAAATGGTGATAAATGTGTATTCAACAATTATAGACCTATATCCTTGTTACCACAGTTTTCAAAAATTCTTGAAAAACTATTTGTAAACAGACTAGATCAATTTATAGATAAACAAAATATTCTAAGCAACAGTCAGTATGGGTTTAGATCAAAAAACTCTACATCAATGGCTCTCATGGAATTAATGGAACAAATAACTACTGCTGTCGATCAAAAACAATATTGTATCAGTATTTTTGTTGATTTAAAAAAAGCATTCGATACTATTGATCACACCATTCTCCTTGAAAAACTGAACAAATATGGTATTAGAGGACCAGCATTACAGTGGGTATCTAGCTACTTAAAAGATAGGAAACAATTTGTACAAATAAATGATGTAAGATCTGACCTCTGTAATATCACATGTGGAGTTCCCCAAGGCTCTGTACTTGGACCAAAGCTTTTTATTTTATATGTGAATGACTTGGTAAATGTGTCAGGACTCCTTAAATGTGTACTTTTTGCTGATGATACCACTTTTTTCTGTTTAGGTGAAGATATAGAACAAATGTTGGAATTGATAAAGACAGAATTTGTCAAGATACAAACTTGGTTTAAAATAAATAAATTATCATTAAATCTAGAAAAAACTAATTACATGATATTCGGTAATAAAAAGAAAACTGTTGATGTTCCACTCAAAATTGAGGATGTTGAGATTTGTAGAGTGAGTGAGGTGAAGTTTTTGGGTGTTATCATTGATGACAAACTGACATGGAAACAACACATAAATTCTGTAAGAATAAAAATAGCTAAATCGATAGCAGTACTGTACAAAGTCAGAGACCTATTGAATGATAAAGCTCTGTATTTGTTGTATAACACAATCATTGTTCCACACTTAATCTATTGTATTGATGTTTGGGGGAATGCGTGTAAAACAATCACAAAGCCTATTTTTGTATTACAGAAAAGAGCTGTAAGAATTATCACTAGAAAACATTACCGTCATCCATCAAGTACATTATTTTATCAACTAAAGTTATTGAAGTTCCATGATTTGGTAGACTATAATATTTTATCAGTTATGTATAGGGCTCAAAATAATGCATTACCTTTAAATATCCAAATGCACTTTGTTAAAAGACAAAGTTGTTATAATCTTAAGGGGACAGAGTTGTTTGTAAAACCACAATTCAGAACTAGTTTGAAGGGACGTTCTACCTCAATCCAGGGAATTAGATTATGGAATGGCTTGGAGAATGTAGTTAAAAATGCCAAGTCAATGTTTACATTTAAAAAAATGATCAAAACAAATGTGTTAAAAAAATATATATGAAATAGCGTAATGTGTATTGTATTAGTTAGAAAATTAGAAAGAGTTAGTCATTTTGTACTGTTGGTTGAAGATTATTATTGTTTAATCTGATTGTTGGAAAAAGTTGGTTGAAGATTATTATTGTTTACATGGTTGATTATTGTTGTTTAATCTGATTGTTGGAAGTAAGGGGCAGATATAATAAGATTTATTCTTCTTTCTACTACCTTTTTTTTGTACACTATCATTTATGCGATTGTCTTGTATTGTTTCTTTTGTAAAAAAAAAATGAACAAATTTAATAAACATAAACATAAATTAAATATATATTTTGGAAATGAAATGCTTTGTTTGGAAAATGAATATTTAGGTCTGAGCTAAATATTTAGTTAACAAATTAAGTATTTAGTTTAGGAATTAAACATTTAGCTTAGAAATTAAATGTTTAATTTGGAAATTAAATATTTAGCTTGTAAAATAAACATTTAACTTGGACAATAAATATTTACTTTGGAAATTAAATGTTTAGTTTTTTTAATAAATATTTTGCTTGGAAATTACATATTTAATTTACACCTAAATATTTACTTCACTACTTAAATATTTAACTTGTAAGCTAAATAGTTTGTAAATTAAACATTTATCTTGGACATAAACATTTAGTTTGTAAACTAAATATTTAGTGGGGAGCTAAATATTTAGCTTTCTAACTAACTGTTTAACTTGCAAGTTAAGTATTTATTTTTTTTGTTCTTTAAATTAAATATTTAGTTTGGAACTATGACATTTCTAAATGTATGAATAATATGGTGAAAATATGACTTTGTAAAAAAAAAAAGTTTTTGAAATGCAAAATGCTGTATATAAGATAAACCAAAATATTACTGTTAATTTTTGCAGGTGTGACTTTACAAATGGCACCCCATAGTTTGCAGGCAGAAAAAAAAAAGCTAATTTAAAGGCTAAAACAGAAACCATTTTCATGACTCATAATTTTTTCTCAAAGGAGAACGGTATAAAAAATGTGAAAAATAATTCCAGGTTTTTCTTTGACGTGATAATATTACGAAACTCCAAAGTTAAAGCTGTAAATCCTCAGATTTCCTGAACTGATTGTTGAGTTGAATGAAGGTAGGACTTAAACTGAACATTTTTTCCCAAACTAAGTTATAAATTAAAAAAGTTGAAGTTTTGTATTGTTTGTGAAGTGAAGATTTAAGAGATGGTTGAAGCTTGCCCATTTGTGGCGTTCACCGTGTGTTTGTCCTGTTTTCACTACGCTTCTCCATCAGTGCCCACAAAAAAGCACAAAGCTACAAAAACAAGATGCTGCCAACAAAACAAGAAGTCTCATCCTGTTGGCATCTGAACCCTCATCCGTTTCTCTGAGCTCGTCCTTCACCGAGCAGCAGGAGCCATCACCGTCTCACTTCCTGCTCCACTTCGACCTCCAAAAAATCCCTTTCAGAGATGAAGGGATAGAACCGAAGGAGACAAAGAGGATGGAGGTGAAACGAAACAGACCTCCTGAGGAGGCGGTTTGCAGAAGGAGACGGAGCAGGTGGGCGTTTGGGAACTAAAGAGAAGCGATGCAAGATAAACTTTGCTGCTTGAGGAACAAAAGTGTATTTTTGTTTTAACGGAGTATAACTTACAAAGGAATGCAGGCGCATATTCACAATTAAATAGGATTTTGATATACAGAATGTATGTCTTATCTTAATTTTACTGTGGCACAAGAAGAGGAGCCCACCACGCACGTATTTACACATCAAGTTTTTTATTATTTCATTTTATGCTTATGTTTATTAAATGTTTAGTGTTTTAGTGTTGGTGTAACTTTTCATACTTTCATACCATGCAAAAACTACTATGCAAAAACTCAGGACAGTATTACACTTTTACTTTTATTATTTCATTTTATGCTTATGTTTATTAAATGTTTCAGTGTTTTAGTGTTTAAATGGTTACTGTTGCACCGAGGGACTGAGAGAAACACAATTTCAATCCTGTGTATGTCCTGTACATATTGCAGTTCTGACAATAAAGTTGACTTTGACTTTGATCAAAGTGTGTGGCTCAGTCACAGGATGTGCGTTCTTAATTTTAGTGCCGTTTCGAGTCATCATGGCAACGTAGGTTGCACGGAGAATCCTTCCAGTTCGTTTAAAACGTTGTGCTCTAAAACATATCTCGTGATCAAGACAGTGATGGAGGTGCCTCTAATATTGAAAAGCTTTTAGGGTCACCTGATTCAAGATGGCCACACCAGCAAACACAAAAATGGCCACAACGCTGCCATTTTTAGAGCTACCGAGCTACAGTTTGGAGTGAAAGCAGCTCATAGTCCTCCAACAGTTTTACTGATGTACAAGGCACATAATCAAAATTTACCATCGAATATACAAGGGAATTTTGTTAAAAGGATTAGTTGTTATAATTTAAAGGGAACAGACATTTTTGTAAAGACGAGATATAGAACAAGTTTAAAGGGTAGGTCTACTTTAATGAAGGGAATTAGTTTAAGGAATAGTTTGGATGATGATGCAAAAAAAGGAGAAATCATTACCGGGGTAGTTGTATTTAAGAAAAAGATTAAGAATGTTTTGCTGATGAGATATATTTAAGTTTGCTAATATTAAGGAATTATACTGAATAATTGTGATAAGTTTTGTGGTTTTGTTATATTATGTATTTTTTAATTGATTGTTTTAATTTAATATTGTTAAGAAGGGGCAGATATGATAAGAATTCATTCTTCTTCTGCTGCCTTTCATTTTATAGGTATTTTATTTAATTGTTTTGAATATGTCTTGTTTTGATTTAAATGAAATGAATAAATAAACAAACAAAAAACAGTCCGAGTGCTGAAAAATCACCAAAATGTAAGATGGCTGCTACAGCTCCCTCTGCAAACACAATCATTGTGATTACCATATTTTTTGCCCTATATGTCGCAGTTTTTGCATAATTTGCATGCCCTGTGATTTATACGCTGAAGCGACATATTTATGGATGTTTTCCCATATTTATAACCAATTTCTGGCTGGGATATGATCATTTTCATTCAATGCGACTGAAAATATTGAACACTACCATTTTCAGCCGCTGGATGCACTCGAGTAGTACGGCATGCCGTTGTGACATGTAATAGGTAAAAAGTGGCTATTAATGGCACAATCGGCTTGCCATAACCACCTTCGCTCTGCTCGCTTGGAGCAACCGTGAAATCAGCTTCATTTCGCTGCGCCGCCCCCGCAAAATGCAGCTAATTTGACCATTGCAGTGCATTTACTAAGTAAATGTTCAACTGAGACACATCTTTGCTATAACGTCGAGCAAACAAATTGTTTTTAGTTGGTTAACTTGTTAAATTTCAAAGAAATCCACAACGACTTGTTCCTCAGCACATGTCCGCTTCCGCAAATCGATTTTTGAAACGCAGCTGATTTGACCGCCAAAGTGCATTTATTAAGGAAAAGTTCAACTGAGACACACTTTTGCTTAATTATGAGCAAACAAATACTTGTTTTTAAGTGTTAATCTTGTTAAATTCTTGTTAAAGTCCTCCCGTGCATGCTCCCGCGGCCACCATTTGGCAGCCAATCGATTTTTGGCACAACACCGGCCCACGTTTCCAGGTTGTCAGCAGTGACGTATAACAGATGTGGTGTATTTATAGATTTTCCACATTATTAAACATATTTGGACTGATGCGACTTATGGAGCGGTGCGACATGTACGGCGAAAAATACGGCACTCTGTTACTTTTACAAATTTTGAGCTAAACTCTAGATCAGTAGTGTCCAAACTTTTGACACATGAGCCAAAACAGATGAAAGTGTCTGCAGAGCCAAATAAATTAAAAAGTTTGTTTAATAATATATACTGTAATTTTATACAGTAAAATTTAAAAGATCATTGTAATACTTGGTTTATTTACATAATAAAAAAAATACATAAATCTGGCACAACAATTTCCTGCGGGATCAATAAAGTTTTAGCTTATCTTATATTATAATGGCTTTAATTGTCTTTAATTTTATAAAAACACTTTGTAGTGGAAGGGCAAAAGTGCAATATTTTTTGGTGGAAAGAGTTTAAAATAAAATAAAATCTTCTAAATAAAAACTAAAAACCCTCAACAGTTTATCGTCATCACAGAAAAGTGTTCAAATCAACAACAATAAAAAGTTTTGTTCATTTTAGTCTATTCTCAAGAACAAAAGTGTCATTTGAGTCACTTTTCTTTGAAAAAGGTCACAAAAATGTCGTTGTGTGATCTGGTGGTGGATCTTTGAAAAGAAAATGTTGGTGGATTGTAGTTAAAATCCCACCGGAAAGTTTTTATTAATTTTTTTTATCTCCTGAGCTGTGGATGGCCTGCTGCAAACGAGTGCACGAAGCGCTGAGTGTAGCTGGCAGTGATCAAAAATGTGTACAGAATCTCTTAAAATCCAATTTCCTTCTAGTTGGTAGAGATTTGTGTTCCTTCTCGTGAAACAAATAATAAAATTAAAGAAAGCATGGTAAAATATAAACAAAAAAGTACTTATTGCAAAAATTGTGTTAAAATAAAAAAGTTACGAAAAATGCTAGCATTAATTTAAATATCACTGACTTAAGCTCATGGGCCAATATTATTTAGTTTCTAAACTGTCAATCGTGGGCCATACAAAATCACTCAGAGGACCAGAAATGGCCCCTGGGCCACACTTTGGACACCCCTGCTCCAACAGTTTATTAAGATTTGTTTTTTTAATTCAAGAGCTATTAGCTTAGCGAATAGCAAAAACTGTCTGTTTTAGAGATATTAAGCTACAATTTGCTGTGGTAGTAGCTGAGAGTCATCCAGAACATATGAGGGTCACATGTCAAGAAGACAATCAAAAATTTCAAGAGCTTTTTCCAGCTTCTTTGCGGTTGAGCTGTTTGGACTGTAAGACGGCCGGTGTTTGGAGCTGGGATCATCGTCGATGCTGTTTGACAAATAAAAACCACGGCTTTAATTCGTCACGAGCTCCTTCAGCTTGGCCCCTCAAGAAACAGACACGCTGCAGTGAAACATTTTGCTCGATGTATATCATGCTCTCACTCACGGAACAGAGAAATAGTATTTGAGTGTTAATGATTTTCTGCGGGTAAATGCTGTGGGGGGGCTTACTGAGGCGGCCTGAGAATGAGAGTTGAGATCAACAGGCCCTGCGGGACGCCGTCTGGCTGTCTGATATCACCCAGAGATCCAACAGCAGACATGGAGGATTTTCAGCCTTCTTAGAGCTGACCTTTACGCTCATTGATTATTCCTTTTGTTTTCTAGTTTTCTCAGGTGGATGCTCCCACACTGAGATGAGGCAAAAAAAAAAAACGTTTTTATCTTTGTTCTATCTACATCCTCCTAAAAGGTTATAAATGCAGCTTTAGCGCTTGCGTTGCTCATTAGAGACGGATGGTTCATGCTTTGTGGGTCTCATGACTGAGAGAAGGTATACATTTTTTATTATTTTTTATTATTCTTTATTCATTTCAAATTTCAAATTTAAAAGAACACAAAAATAACTATTTACAATTCCATGTAAATAAAAAAAAATCAAACATTACATGAAATGAAAGAAGATAAAATCTTATTATGTCTGCCTTTTTTTTAACAAAATTAATTCAAACAATCAATTCAAACAACAATAATCCACAAATATATTACACAATAAATAAATCATCATACTTTACCATTCATAAATTTTGAAACAAACAAATTTATATACATTTTTCCAGAAACCAAATTTTATTCATTTTTTTAAACAAAGTCATAGTTTTTGCAACGTTGATATTGTTTTCTAAACCATTCCATAGACCTATTCCGTAAATTACCGGTAGACCTACTCTTTAAACTAGTTCTATGTTGTGGCATAACAAAAACATCTAAATTGAAGGTGGGCAAACCTGCAAAAGGCACTAGAAACGTTGAAGGACCATTTAAAGGCAGAGGTGTATAAACATTTTCATATGTGGGCCAAAACTACAGAACTAGTTTAAAAGGACGTTCTACCTCAATCCAGGGAGTTGGGTTGTGGAATGGTTTGGAGAATGAAGTTAAAAATGCCAAGTCAATGTGTACATTTAAGAAAATGATCAAAACTGAATTGTTAAAAAATATATATGAAGTAGCTTAATGTGTATTTCATTCAACCTTTATTTAGTCAGGTAAATCTTATTGAGCTTCGAGGGCTCATTTGCGAAAGCGACCTGCTACAAACTAAAGAATGATGAACAGCAATGGTACAAGTACATTAAACAATAGACAAAAGAAAAAGAAAAAGTAGCAAAAACTAGCAAACATTATAAGGTAGATGTACAAAATCAAAAACAGGAACAAATCAGCATTGGTTTTTGCCAGGATTCCAACAGATTCTGAAAACCATTTAGAGAGGTCAGGGCCGAGAGCTTCAGATCTTTTTGTAAGATATTCCATGAAGCAGGAGCAGAGTAGGAGAAGGCCCTTTTTCCAAGTTCAGTCCTCACTGACGGAACACTGCAGGTAATCATGTCCTGAGAGCGCACGCTGTAGCTGCACTCACGCAAAGACATGTAGGAGGAGATGTATGAGGGCAGCAGACCAAGAAGTGATTTAAAGATGAAAATGTACCAGTGGAAGAGTCTGTGTGAGGTTAATGATGTCCAGTTAACCAGTGAATACAGGGTGCAGTGGTGGGTACGATAATCACAGCCAGTTATGAATCTTCATTTTGTACTGTTACTGAAGATTATTTTTGTTTGAACTAATTGTTTGAAAAAAGGGGCAGATATAATAAGATTTTTTTCTTCTTTCTGCTACCTTTCATTTTTATATGTTATCGTTTATGGGATTGTTTTGTATTGCATTTTAAAAATGAACCCATTTTATTTAAAAAAAAACTAACAAAAAATAACTATCAGATGAAAGGACTTGTGGGCCACAAAAAAATGTGAATTTAACTCTCGTCATGAACAATATTTTGGAGAAAGGCCAAATTTACTAATTTTGGTGGAGAAGTTTTAGTTGTAGATCCAAAACATTAAAAGCCTAATAAACACTAATCTTATGTATTATTAAAAAGGATTTAACTTATTTGATTTGTTGGGTTTACGTTTGTTGCGTTCTTGTGTTTGGAAAGTTAACTTCAGTCAGCTCTCAGCAACAAAAGCATAATTTGAGTACCGTATTTTTCGACCTTTAAGTCAGTTTTTTTTTTTTTTCATAATTTATGTGCTCTGGACTTATAGGCCAAAGCGACATATTTATGGATTTTTCACCATATTTATAAACTGATCTTTGGCTGAGATATGACCATTTTCATTCATTCTGACTGAAAAAAATTTTTTTGCAGCACCATTTTCAGCCACTAGATGGAAGCAGAGTAGTAGTAGCAGTGAGGCATGTTGTTGTATCATGTAATAGGTAAAAGTAGCTATGACATTTTCAAAAAGGTTCAAGACAAAAATAACTGGACTTTATTTATTATACTTTATACTTTATTGTTTTTGTCTTGAACTTTTTTTTTTAATTTACCATGTCCTGGATGACAGAGAATCTTCACCAGCTATTAATGACACAATCAGCTTGCCATAGTCTTCCACCTTCATTCTGCTCGCTGCTTGGAGCAACCATCAAACAGCACCGCCCCGGGAAAATGCAGCTCATTTGCCCATTAAAGTGCATTTATTAAGTAAAAGTTCAACTGAGGCACACCTTTGCTATAATTTCGAGCACACAAATAATTGTTTTAGGTTCTTTTCTTGTTAAATTTTGAAGAAATTAGCAGCGTTCCTCCTTCCTTTTTTCCCCTCCCTCTGCGCTCTCCATGAGCACCAAAGCAGCAAATACTTTTGAAATGCAGCTGATATGACCGTTAAAAGTCCTTTTATTAAGCAAATGTTAGACTGAGACACACCTTTACTATAAAATCGTCCAGCTGTCAGTCGGTGCACCCAATTCATAGAAGTTGATCAACTCGTATGTAGATGATACCACTTTATATATTTTTTTAAATGTCCATTTTCTCTCTTGATTATTTTATCAACTGCAATATTAAGCCACGTTTTATGAATCATTATCCAAACGTCTCCTTTCTGGTGGGAATCAGTAAAGGTTTTTGGAGCTTTTTACCATGAAGTGAAAATAAAAATATTACAGCCAAATGTTTGTTTTTTGTTTAATATTGCTCATTTTGAGAAGATTGTTTTTTTAATCCGTTTTGCTAGTAAACCTAAATATTATATAAAAAAGGATTACCAACAATTTGCAGAAAGTCTGCTTTGACCCCTTAAGCCTGCTGGCCAAAATTATATAATTCTTAAACTGCAGTTGAGGGCCACACAAAATCACTCCAAGGGCCACAAATGGCCCTCGGGCCATACTTTGGACACCCTTGATTTAAAGCAAAAACATAAACTTCAGGGTCTAAAGTTGACTTCGCCTGATCCTTCCTGGCAATATTAACCAAATAACGAGTATTGTGTTCATTCATCAGCTGTTTAATTTAACTTCAGCTGTTGTACTGCTGATAACAACAACAAAAAAACACTGTTTGTGTTTACTGAGCTCTAATTTATGCCCCTCATACTAATTTGTGGAAAATTACAGAGCCCAGCATGTGCCATGTGTAGAAAAAGAAAACTGTCAGAGAAATCAGTTTTCTTTAATTGTACAAATTAATTTATTAACATGATAAACAACCTCTAAACAACTGATTAAATCATGCTTCCTGCAGAGGCAGAAAATAGATAAAGTCCATACATCCATCCGCTACTTGTTAAAAAAAGACGGCAACAAACTGGCAAACAACAAAGAAAGGCACTGAGAGAATAATTAAAGCTGCAGGTTTGTTGATTAGAAATAAAAACCTGGTGTGACAAAAACGGGAAGTCGACCAAAAGAAGAACTACTGCAGAAAATAAAAACAGTAAGTGCCACACATCGTTACGTGGAATAATACGAACAATGAATGTCTGACACTTAAGTCCACTGAGGTTTTGTGGACACCGGAGTCAATTTGTACTTTTTATTTGACTTCTGTTTTTAGATCTACACCTGCGGCACCAAGTTAATGTTGATGCCAAGTTATTCGACATTTTTACTAATGATTTTAATTTTTACAGCTGGCCCTCAGCGGGTTCTATAGAAGTCCTTCATTACACATAAATTAACCTTGTTGCATTTAATTTAAGCATTAAAACCTATAAATGGACATTCCCTCAATTGTACATGCAGTAATTACTTCACTCTTTTAATTAGCTCTGCCAGGCATATTTGCAGATTGTGCACCTATACAGTGCGCAGCTGTGGGGAGACATCTCTCACAATGAAGTAATTACCTCGTGTTAATTATGATCCTAACAGTGATCATGTTTACATTCACGTCTAACTCGTTTCATAAATGAAGACTTCAGAGTTCACCGTGTCTTTGGTTTACTCATTGTGTGCACTTCAAAATACAAATACAGTACAGTAGTCCCTCGCTACTTCGAGGTTTGACTTTCGCAGACTCGCTCTTTCGCAGTTTTTAAAGTAAGATTGGACGTGACACACAACTGGCTGATTGAAGCTGCAAGAGCAACATGGATTGCTTATTTTAAATTCATTATTTTAAATTATTTAGCACCTGCTGCACCTGTGTGCAGCCCACAGGTGCAGGAGACGCTCCCTCTGCTCTCTGCCACCTGCAGCTCTCTGCCACGCCCACATTTGTGAAGGGTTAACCCTTTGCCGTCCAGCTGTACCGATCGACTTTTGTCTTCCAACTTAAAATTCAAAGTATGTCACATCATAAAATTGTGATAATCACAAGATATAAAAGTTTTAAAAGTTATTTTTAATTATTTTAGAACGTCCATGTTCAGTTGTTACAGTGTAATCGATCATTTCTGCTCTGTGCTGCATCTGCAGCGTGAAGGGTTAACCCTTTGTCCTACTGTGCCTCTCTTCTTTAAATTTAAATTTAAATATTGTAACATTTTAAATAAACAATCCATGCAGCATGGATTGTTTATTTAAAATATTGCAGTACAGTAGTCTCTCGCTACTTCCTGGCTCGTTTTTCTTGGATTTGCTCTATCGTGGTTTTTCGAAGTAAGATTGGACGTGACGCACAATTGGTTGGATGAGCCACACAATCGTCGTGGATTTTTTATTTAAAATAAATTATTTTAAATGATTTAGCATCCGTGTGCAGCCCACAGCTGTGAGAGAAGCTTCCTGGCTGTAGCTGATCAGCTGATCTCTGTGCAGAGCGGAGAAGTGGGCGTGGCAGAGAGCGCAGCCAGAGGCAGAGAGCTGAAATCATGACATGCTGTGCTCTTTTAGAGCATTTAGAGGTTAGAAACATTGTTTAGAATATTGCAAGAGTATGGGAAGGTGTTAAAATGCTTTCACTTTCATATATGAAAATACTAAAATAAACTACCATACTACTTACTACTTAGCACTTTGAGATTTTCATTAATGAAAAGTGCGTTATAAATTGAATTCATTATTATTATTATTATTATTATTACTTGTACTACTATTCCAACTTCGTGATTTCTCACTTATTGCGGGGGGTGTGGACCCCTAAACCCCGTGATAAACAAGGAACTACAGTGTTTATGGAGAGTTCCCCCTTTAATAACTTCCACTTTTTGTATTTGTAGGTTGTACATGCCACTGGCACCATGGGACTCGTCACGGACGCCTCACCACTTGCCCACAGTGATGAGCAGGGAGGTTCAACATGGCTGCATCTGGGGCTGAATGAAGTTTGAGGATTAAAACTCAGGTTCTTGTTTTTCTAAACCACCTCTAACCATCATCAATGTCAAAATGTGACATTTTTCTCAGGATGTTTCCCTGCCCGGCAGCTCCTTTTGTTCATGTTTTTTTTACTAACAATGGCCCCAACACACTTTTGTAGACACCAAAGAAGACTTTCAGGGTAGAAGCTGATTTTTCCTGAGAGAGAATAAACAGACTAATATGCAAGTTAGAGCCTCTGCAGCAGCAGAGGACAACTGCAGTGACCAATTAGAGGAGCATCTCAGCGCCTGCAGGAGGAAGAGAAAGCATTTATGGAGGCAAAGAGTTGCATTTAGAGGAGAAGCAGCCCTTCTTGTGTTGTGTCGACGCACGCTGCCGCAGGTTGAACGCTGCAGGGCAGAGTCGGTGGAGCAGGCCTCGTTTGGAGCAGTTTGTCTGTTTGACCAGTCATTAGGGAGAGACGAGTGGGAAGTAAGCTGAGAGCTAACGAAGGCGAGGAGACGAGGACGCCGAAGAGGAGGGAGTGGATGTCAAAACGGCCGCAATTACGAACCCCGGCGGTCAGCAGTCATACTCCAGGTTGACAACTCGGCGCTCCGGTCTTAATTAGGGACGGGTTTTCTGTAAGGATCTTGGAGGCAGACGTCTTTGATGGAGGCCAATTATCTACTTCAGAAAAACAACATCTGACTTGAAAAGGGGAGACTAATGAAAACCCACTGATGAGAAGCGTTGCTCGGCATCACAGCCGACGGGGGACTGGTTAAAATAAAAGCTGATAACACGAGGAGCCAGATCTTCAAAGCATGTCCTGCATCGTAAAGATCTCTGTGGACAATAAAGTTGTAATGATGCACCTGTGAGCAACACAAACAACGGAGGGACTAGAGAACGCCACTTTACAAAAACAAAGATTTTTTTACAATAAATTGGCTCCAGATTCCCATTTATGATGGTGTGTGTGTGTGTGTGTGTGTGTGTGTGTGTGTGTGTGTGTGTGTGTGTGTGTGTGTGTGTGTGTGTGTGTTGGTGCAAGCGTATTGGCCCGCCTATGCGCCAGACTACGTACCGACATTATCGGGACATTTGGTATTAGCCAGCCTTTGCCAATGTCTGGATAAAACACAGATTGTATCCAAATATATTAATATGTAAACATTGTTTTTTCTCATCAATATCAGCGTAACTTGTGGCTAATAGGCTGCCTGGATGAGTTGGAGTGTGCTTTAACACTTAAAATTGTTTTAATAAAAAGTTATTTACATTTATAAAATTGGCTGGCTACGCACCTCCCAGGGTATTTGTGTGTGGTGTGTATGTTTTTGTGTATCGGTTGCATTTATTGCAGCCGTGTGTGTGGCTCACTGACACACATGGCGCCAAACTGCAATGCCCCTCCTCTCGTGATGTGGAGACCGCGCGAAACTCCAACGCCGCCCCTCCTCTCGTGATGTGGAGACCCTGTAGTGGGCGGGGGCTCAGGGCGGGGCCTCAGGTGACCGAGTTTTTAAAAGTTAAAGCCCCTTGAGCTTACACGTGCAGAGTTATGGCGTCGTGTGTTGAGTGCATGTAGGTGAGCGGAGATTATTTTTGGAGAGCGATTTAAATAAAATTTTGCAGCGGTAGGTGGACAGAGTGTCAGAGTGTATTGACTTCATTCAGGTAAGAATTAAAAAAATTTTTTTGTTGCTTTTGATGACATCATCTCAAGGAAATGTTAACCTAATCCAGTAGTAACGTGACTTTAACCGCAGCGTCACAAACTGTGAAGACTGTAGAAAACTTTATCAACATTTAGATAAATTAGGAAGTATCTGTGCATGAGTTTTGAGTGCGTGAAGAAAGACGCAGCTCAAACTAGCTGCGGCTAGCGTTAGCATGTAACGTAACTTCACTTCAGAAGCGTGACAACCTTTCAACGCTGTTGAAAACTTTTATAGACATTTATATAAATCAGCGATACTATATATGCATCACTTGTGGATGTTTTTAGTGGTTATTTAGAGTCTTAACGCGACGAAGACAAAATTAAACGCACGTCGCGTTAGCGTCACTACCGTGAACGTGTCACGTCACAATAACAGCGTGACTAACGCTGTAATTTAACATGCGTTAATAGGGTAGAGGGGTTTTAATGTTTCCAACGTCATTTTTCTGCTAATTCTGCTCTTTTTTTTTTTTTTTTACCTCTGAGCAGTGAGCAGACGGACGAACTGCGTCGTTACGTCATCACGTCATCACGTTGCAGCCTCGTTACGTCATCACGTTGACTGCAGTTTTATGTAGGTATAAGAATACTGTTGTTGGAATACTGAATACTGAATAATACAGAATACTGTATAAGTGTATTGTATAAACTTGAGAATTGTTTTTTAACTTTTTCATATTTTTACATGTACAGGTTTTCAGCTAGTCCAAGAGGTCATTTGGTATTTGGTGAGTCAAACATCCCGCCTTCCTGAAAACAGACAGATGGATTCTTTACTGACTGAGGTCCACGCTTTATCCATCCATCCATGCATTCATCCATCCATCAAACATCCATCCATCAAACATCCATCCATCCATCATCCATCAAACATCCTACCTTCCTAAACCCAGACATATGGATTCTTTACTGACTGAGGTCCAAGCTTTATCCATCCATCCATCTATCAAACATCCATCCATCCATCAAACATCCATCCATCCATCCATCAAACATCCATCCATCCATCAAACATATATCCATCCATCAAACATCCATCCATCCATCAAACATCCTGCCTTACTGAACCCAGACAGATGGATTATTTACTGACTGAGGTCCACGCTTTATCCATCCATACATCCATCCATCCATCAAACATCCACACATCCATCCATCCATCCATCCATCAAACATCATCCATCCATCATCAAACATCCTGCCTTCCTGAACCCAGACATATGGATTCTTTACTGACTGAGGTCCACGCTTTATCCATCCATCCATGCATTCATCCATCCATCAAACATCCATCCATCAAACATCCATCCATCCATCATCCATCAAACATCCTACCTTCCTAAACCCAGACATATGGATTCTTTACTGACTGAGGTCCAAGCTTTATCCATCCATCCATCTATCAAACATCCATCCATCCATCAAACATCCATCCATCCATCCATCAAACATCCATCCATCCATCAAACATATATCCATCCATCAAACATCCATCCATCCATCAAACATCCTGCCTTACTGAACCCAGACAGATGGATTATTTACTGACTGAGGTCCACGCTTTATCCATCCATACATCCATCCATCCATCAAACATCCACACATCCATCCATCCATCCATCCATCCATCAAACATCATCCATCCATCATCAAACATCCTGCCTTCCTGAACCCAGACATATGGATTCTTTACTGACTGAGGTCCACACTTTATCCATCCATCCATCAAACATCCATCCATCCATCCATCCATCCATCAAACATCCATCCATCATTCATCATCAAACATCCATCCATCTATCTATCCATCCATCTATCAAACATCCGGCCTTCTTGAAACCAGACAGATGGATTCTTTACTGACTGAGGTCCACGCTTTATCCATCCATACATACATCCATCTATCAAACATCCATCCATCCATCCATCAAACATCCATCCATCCATCCATCAAACATCCATCCATCATCCATCCATCAAACATCCTGGCTTCCTGAACCTAGACAGATGGATTCTTTACTGACTGAGGTCCACGCTTTATCCATCCATCCATCCATCAAACATCCATCCATCCATCCATCCATCAAACATCCATCTATCCATCCATCAAACATCCTGCCTTACTGAACCCAGACAGATGGATTCTTTACTGACTGATGTCCACGCTTTATCCATCCATCCATCAAACATCCACACATCATCCATCAAACATCCATCCAAACATCCACACATCATCCATCAAACATCCATCCATCAAACATCCATCCATCATCCATCCATCAAACATCCATCCATCTATCCATCCATCTATCAAACATCCTGTCTTCCTGAACCCAGACAGATGGATTCTTTACTGACTGAGGTTCATGCTTTATCCATCCATACATACATCCATCCATCCATCTATCAAACATCCATCCATCCATCAAACATCCAGCCTTGCTGAACCCAGACGGATAGATTCTTTACTGACTGAGGTCCACGCTTTATCCATCCATCCATCCATCCATCCATCCATCCATCCATCCATGCATCCATCTATCAAACATCATCCATCCATCCATCAAACATCCTGCCTTCTTGAAAACAGACATATGGATTCTTTACTGACTGAGGTCCACGCTTTATCCATCCATCCATGCATCCATCCATCCATAAAACATCCATACATCCATCCATCCATCAAACATCCTGCCTTCCTGAACCAGACAGATGGATTCTTTACTGACTGAGGTCCACGCTTTATCCATACATCCACCCATCCATCCATCAAACATCCATCTATCCATCATCAAACATCCATCCATCAAACATCCTGCCTTGCTGAACCCAGACAGATGGATTCTTTACTGACTGAGGTCCACGCTTTATCCAACCATCCATGCATCCATCCATCTATCAAACATCTATCCATCAAACATCCATCATCCATCAAACATCCTGCCTTCCTTAACCCAGACATATGGATTCTTTACTGACTGAGGTCCACGCTTTATCCATCCATCTATCAAACATCCATCCATCCATCAAACGTCCATCCATCAAACATCCATACATCTATCCATCAAACATCCTACCTTCCTGAACCCAGACAGATGGATTTACTGACTGAGGTCCACACTTTATCCATCCATCCATCCATCCATCAAACATCCATCCATCCATACATCCATGCATCAAACATCCATCCATCCATCTATCCATCAAACATCTCAAACATCCATCAAACATCCATCCATCCATCCATCAAACATCTATCCATCCATCAAACATCCATCCATCCATCAAACATCCTGCCTTGCTGAACCCAGACAGATGGATTCTTTACTGACTGAGGTCCATGCTTTATCCATCCATTCATCCATCCATCCATCAAACATCCACACATCCATCCATCCATCCATGCATCCATCCATCAAACATCATCCATCCATCATCAAACATCCTGCCTTCCTGAACCCAGACATATGGATTCTTTATTGACTGAGGTCCACACTTTATCCATACATCCATCCATCCATCCATCAAACATCCATCCATCATTCATCTATCAAACATCCATCCATCTATCTATCCATCCATCTATCAAACATCCGGCCTTCTTGAAACCAGACAGATGGATTCTTTACTGACTGAGGTCCACGCTTTATCCATCCATACATACATCCATCTATCAAACATCCATCCATACATCCATCCATCCATCAAACATCCAGCCTTGCTGAACGCAGACAGATGGAGTCTTTACTGACTGATGTCCACCTTTTATCCATCCATGCATGCATCCATCCATCCATCCATCAAACATCCATCCATCCATCCATGTATCCATCCATCAAATATCATCCATCTATCCATCAAACATCTTGCTTTCTTAAAAACATGATAAACTGAAATTGTGTGTGTGTTTGTGTGTGTGACTGTTTTGTGGTTTCTAAGGACAGTGTTTTGTCAGGACAGTAATGAACTGTAATCTGCTTGTCTGTTTATAGCATATGACAA